>VDFB02197536.1:0-13779 GCA_007258455.2 Sequoia sempervirens | reverse complement strand
GCATAATTTCATACTCACTAAAGTGGGGACTAGATATAACATCATAAATTGTCACCCTTGACAATTTCACACTAGATTTGGCTCCCCCTTATGTTCTTGGACCCAATTTTTCTTTTAATTTACTCATTTCATGATAATCTTTGAAAAATCAGGGTTATATTGGAAATTATTAATAACATTTATTTAAGGACACTAAAAGCCCCAAAATAGGTCTAGACTAGGGTGCTAGCACCCCTGTCCAACCTATTTTGGCCCCAATTTAAATATTTCATTGTTGACATTTTAACATTTAGAAATTTGATTTTACTTTTCATTTGTTGGTAATTGATCTTGTGGGAAATTAAAAAAACGCATATAAATACAAGTCTTTTTCACCATTTGAAATCTTGGTGAATTGATTTGAACAATTGAGCATCCTAAAAGAAATCAAGAATAGAATTAGCAAAATTATTGCAACATTATTTCAGTCAAACATCATGTTAGCAATTCATCAAGTCTTCATGTGAGTTTATTCATGTTTCATGTCCATTTGTTTTGTGAGTACTAACACTTGGATGACTTCATATTAAGCAACCAATTCACCTTGAAGGTGATGAGTACAATAACTTTAGTTCATCAAGGAATGCAAATCTGAGTGGTAAGTTGCAACATTTGTCAAATTATCATTCAATTATCCATTAGCCTCTGCTCGATCAAAGGTAAGCTCTCTTTTACATCATCATAGCCGTTGTGAAGGTGGAAACACCAAAAGAGGGTTTGACTTGGGAAAACCCCTATATGACACAACCCTTTCCCTCCTATCTTGTGTGTAGGTTACATATTTGAAGAGAATTTGGGAGAGTTTTGAAGACCTAATTGCTCAATCAAGCATTCAAGTCTCATGTGCCAACAAATTGGGGAAAGTGAAATTAATCAGTGATAGACAAAGTTTCGACATTGAATCCAATAAGGAAGAGCCTATAAATAGGAACCAACAAAGATCTAAATTATGTTTTTAAAGGTTTTCATTTGCAATTCTAGAGCACCAGCATCCCTATCCTGCCAACTCAAGCTCATATTTCTATGCTAGGTTCCTCTATATCTACACTTGTCTCCTCTATACTCTATTTTTGGTTTTTTGTTCTGCATTTGTCTATAATCTTATTAGTTTGTTGCATTTTCATAGTTGACCTAGTTACATATTTACATCAACAAAATAAGTCAATCAATAGTCAATTAATCAAATATCAATCATCCCTCAAAGAAAGAACCAAAACCTTGATCCACCATTCTAGCTCTTCTATTGAGGTTGGTAGCCAAGTGGGTTTTTGTGATCATTTTTGGTTCTTTTCATTGTGATGTAGGAGGTGTGACTTAGACCCTAGATTCCTTTTTTCCCACATCACACATCTAAATCTACAAAATGAAAGGTATTGGGAGGTTTTAACACCACTAATCCATTTGCAAACTTTCAAATTGAAAACCATCCATCAAAATAAGAGGATCGGGACACTTACCTCATTTTTAGCCAAAAAATAAAATGAGAAAACTCCAAACACACCTCATGAATGCATGAATCACACATGAGCATGTTCTCCTACCAAATCATATCCGAATGCAACTAATCTCACTCAATTTGACCCACAATTGCTCTCGCAATCACAAAAACAAGAATTTGGAGAGGAGAGGGTTATTTCCTCTCTAAATTCCTCGCAAAAATTAAACATAAAACATACAAATGAATACATTTTTCCATTTAACCCTTTTCAAAACAATTAAAAATTAATATAAATTTATTTCCATTTCCTTCGATTTGAAGCTCCCTCAATATCCCCAAATCTTGATAATTAATTAAATTCATTTCCTAATTATCATTCAACATATTAATTTACAATTAAATCCATATAAGCATATAATTGTAGCTAAATTTACGAAAATAGGAAATTTAACTAGATATCAACAACACATTCATTAGATGTCCATAAAGAGGGTATAGTATCCAAAATCATTACGATGGAGGTATCTGGGTCAACGCAGGTAAAATAACTAGGGACTCACACTTGGATCGATTATGACGGGTAAGGAAAAACATAAACGATCAATGTGACATCTCCTTGTAACCACTATTGGGGTATACTCATATCTGTGGAGCCAAGTGAAGAAATACCTAATACTTGTAACCACTCAGCGAAAACGTCAATATAGTCGAAGCATCACATCAATACCCAGTGGTGTACAACATCATATCCATAATTTCATTATATTTAAATGATACAATTCATGGTAGCATTTAATTACAACATCTATATTAGTGCATATATTCTTGAACCAAAACATAATCATAATCACTAAGGCAAGCCCGCATCATGCACGCATCTCAAGAAAACCTCCAAAATGAAATACATACATCCCCTTTCCAAGGACTTGGCAGCATAACACACACGCTTCAATACAATTTATACCAAGCAAAACAATAAAATAGCCAGAGAAAAAAAGAATAACAAAGAACAATAATACCAAAATGTGATCGCCCAACATCTCAACATACACATAATGCAATGTTCCCACTAACATCACATGCTAGGAATAGGTAGGCACTACATTTTGGACCTCCATGTCTATGACAATCCTAAATGGAATGTAGTTCTCTAACAAGTGCAGGGCATGCATTTAAGCAATGAGTTTCACCAATTAACAAAGGATTAAACATGTAGAATATATAGGAAATTCAAATATAACCAAAACAATCCTTCATTTTGATTTGAAATACTACTTTTGTTCATTTTTTTCAGCACTACAAGATATTTTTTATCTTTTTGATAGGGACCATTCTACCTTTGGTTCCACAATGTCTATATATTGTTATGTATATACTTATGCTTCCCACTTGATTATAGAATTGTCACTACCCTACTTGCTTGTCATTAAAACATGATGAAAAATGTGAAATTGAAGCTCCAAATTATCACACTTTGTTAGCGTCTGAAAAGGAAATTTGTCTCAACCTAACCTTGATAATCTAAACAACCACCTTGGTATTATTGTTGACAATTGAAATGTTAAAATTCTTTTGAATAGTTAGGATCACAAGAATTCCAAGAAAACAAACCTCTTTAGGTTGACTTCAAGCTAATAGAATTTCATTTCAGTTTAGTTTGGTTTTCTATATTTACTTTTGGCAAGTACTCTTATAAGGTTCACATATGTTAAGAGGATAAGATAGAAGCCTTAGTACTTATAATATTGTTTACTATTTCCCACTAAATTGTGTCTTTGAATTCATATACATGGAAAGCATTATTACGAACCTAAGGCAAATGACAGTAGTGTGGAATATAAAGAAAAAAACAACACATCTCTTAACCATTCCATGTTAATGTCTTTAACATCAAACATGGAAGCATACCAAAGAACATCTCTATTTTAATGTCCTTAACATTTATTAGAAATATACGTCCATTCCAAGTCGCCTACCTATGATTTGCTTTAGCAACTTGATGAAATCTAGCAAATCTTTGAAGGTGAACAATGTCCTAGCAGCCAACGCTCAATTTTGTGTTAAAAATCAACAATCCCAATTAAATAGTGATTTGACACAGTTAAGGTTTCATGACAGGTTGGTTGAGCAATTTTTTCACAATTTTTACATGATTTAACCCTTAAAAATCATTGAACATCAAAGAAAATCACGACTGATTAAATTGTGATTTTTGGAGGGAAAAATTGTTTTGACCAGTGATTTTTACGATTTTTTTGACGTTTTATGCTTCTATGATTGATAATTAGAAATCACCTTAAAAATAAAATAAAACAAAACCATAAAAGAAGGGAAATAAGTTGGGTTATGGCATTTTTTGGCAAAAACCCAACGAGGTTGATATGAGAGCATTAATGGGGACCGTTCTGCCTTTTGCTGTGGGGAGACAGCCCAAAATAAATGAGGATGGGCGTGGGTATATAGAGGATGGGCGTGCATTTAATAGGCATGGAGTCCCTCCTTCTTGATAACCCAAATCTGCAGATTGGAGGATGATTCTGGCGTGCAGGGACCAAATCCATGCCCCACGATCCCATTGAAGAGGCATATTTGGGCAGAGAAATGGGCAAGAGAAGAAAAGGGGAAGTAGAATCGCGTGGGAAGATGTCGACTTGAGCTGGGAAGGGAATTGCAAGGGCGAACAGGCACCGGGTGCGACCGTTGGGAGTGTTTTTTTGCAGTCTATAAGGGTTGGAACAGGCACAGGACATGAATTTGGAATTGCTCATATGGCTGGTTTTTACAATTTCCTAAAAATCGATAGTAGAGGCTTGATTTTTTAAATGCAGTGTGTACAAAGTTCACTACTGGCAATTGGCATGTAACAAATTCATACTGCTCTGAGCTTTTCTCACTCAATAACTTGGCATTCTTAATTATAAAAATATTTAACATACAAAAATATTAATTAATTGCCGGCAGCAAAACAAAACATTAGAAGTTAAGATTCTGTTTTTATGGGATTGCATGTTTCTTTCAACCTTCTTTTCTTTGAATGCTCTTAAACCTAGAAATGAAATAGAAGTAAATTATCAGATTCGTTTCCATTTTCAGTTGATTGTTCTCCATCACTTTTTTCAATCGGGTAATCAAATGAACTCAGCTTAAAAATTTATGGTTGAAGCTCTCTTCTGGCATTATGAATCTAGTTAGCTGACCATTGTCTAGTTTTACCTCTTGACGTAATGTTGGTTGCAAGCTGGCACCAATGATTTTGTATCCATTTCTTCTCATATTTCCTTTTCAAGAAATTTGGGTAATGACATTAAATTTGTTTTGCATATTGTGTTTGATAGCTAGTGTGAATAAAGACTAGCACATTATCAAATCAAAATAAAGAATGGAGTTGTGGAATGAACTAAGGGTATCTCAGAGAATGGTCGACTGCAACTTAAGTTCTGAAAATCATAGCTTGGGAAGCTTATGTGCATACTTAAAACAAGAAGCTCCGGAAGAGCTTAGATTACAAATACCTGTTAGTGACGTCACTCCTGCCATCCTGATGTCACTCATGTCATCCTGATTCAAAACGTATTAATTTGTCTAATATCTGCCATAAATTATATATCTATGGAAATATTCTAACTCCCAAGAGAATTATGGTTTTGCAAACAATCCATATAATAGAAAAAAAATTAACAGCATAATATAATCCACAAGAGTTGCCCAATGTAGTGAGAGCTGGATAAACTGGGAATAGGATTTGCATTGTAATTGGATAGCTCGGCTAAGGGGACGGGATACAGTGTGAAAGACTCAGCCAAGTCATTGAGAACTGTAGTCACCCTGGGGACCTATCTACTGTGTAAGTGAGTCGGACCTTGGTCATTCTCGGTGCAGCCGAACCAAGAGTTCCTCACTGGATATGGATGTTGTTCTGAGTTGAACTATTATGCTGCATAATAAAATCTGTGATCCCTTTGTCCCAATTTCTGTGTTGCTCGATCCGATTACTCTTGTGTTCTATTTTGCATTGCTGTTATAGTTCCGCTGCATTATTTTTATTGTTGGTATTAAGTTCGACTTAGAACCGATTCGTTGGCTCGTGGAAGTTAGGCGTAGTCTGTGAAGTGACTCTGAGTCCGAGTCGCACAGACGGACTTGGGTTCTTTGGCAGTGCCGCACGAGGTTGCAAGGCTTAGCAGTAAGATAATCCATATAATAGAAATAAAATTAACAGCATAATATAATTCATAAGAGTTGCCCAATGTAGTGAGGCTTAGCAGAAAGATACTAAAATGGGATATTTGTAAGGGCTAGGACTCGAGCGAAAACCTGGAGGGCATGCCCTGTGATAATTTGGATTGACTTTGGTTCAGCAAAAGGCATGGCAAATCATTGCAAAAGAGTGATGCTGTGAAAGGAAACATTCTGACAACCTATTGAAACATATGGTCATTTTCCAATACTGAAAAAAATGGACCAACACTCTAATTGAAAGGCAATTTTACCAAGCACATCTCAACCTTATATTTCAAAACAACCCATAAAGAAGTATGAAACAATTTCACATACAACACTATAACAAAAGAAGAAAAAATATAATAAATGTATAGCTTACATAACAGGTGCACCCAATTCAGATTGAACTGGAGGAAATTGGACCTTACTATAAGCTCAAAACAAGCAACAATAATATCGAGGGCAAGAGGATGAAATATCACTCTACTGGCCATGAGAATTAAATGAAGAGAAGCAACAGGCACAATGCTATAAATATCCAGGCATATAATACGGGAAGTCATGATGAAGATTCTGTGGATTGAGTAGAAACTTAAGTATTTTCAACTCTCATAACATGTGTTTTTTGTGTCAAGAAATGTGACACAAAATAGACATAGTTAACCCAGAATATGCCTTAGAAACTTCCATCCTATTAAAAAGGATGTGATTATTCCACTATTATAGAGAGGGGCCTCAAGAAGGATGACATAAAACATTAAACCCAAGATGCGGTTATCACATAATATACCTTAAATGGTAACTTATGATAAACAAATAAATCTTAAGCACTTAGGCGACTATACATAAAACTTGCACTTTCAATCTATTAAAATTTCAAATTGAAAGTGAAAACTCCCACCAACCCCCAGAATAGGGATGCTGCTAATTGCCTTCAGGTTACCTTATCAGTACTGCTTAAACTTATTTGCAGGGCCATGAACTCTCCTAGAGTTATCAGTAGTACCATATAATTCAAGGGTATGTAAATGTTTTCTATTATTGTATTACAAGGCCACTGATCTTCCAAGACCATATGCAAGAAAGAGAAATATAACCTAATACCAATGAAGCTGTAGCAACAATAAATCTTGGTGCTGCTTAGTGCTGAGTCTGTTTCACGATTCATGTTTACCAGTAGCCCTACATGAGTGCAATCCCCAAGAAATCTTATAAGTCAATCTAGTAGCAATATGTAGTCACTGCATTCTTTGTAATTTGGATACTTGTCTTTAGGTTTGTTTTGCTAGGTTAAAATACAATGCCAAGATTTGCGCTGTGAGTAGCTGATTATTTCCTTCAGCTCCTCCTCATTCTGCAGCATGAAGTTTACTTAAGGTTCATAGCCCACCCTCTACATCTTTCCAGCCAAGCTATTTAACATTTCATAAATTTTCTCTTATCCTTAGTTTTATCTTTCTCCAGCAAGAATGTGTGTATCTGCTCCTCAATCTCAATCTAGCTGCATCCTGATGTCTTTTTCAATCCTTTATTTTTTATTTTTATCATTTCTCTTGCCCTTGCTATTCCATCCCACCTGCCACCTGCAGCTTAAATATCTGATAGAAGCACATAATTCCCAGCATCTTTCTGGTTCTAACTCAAAAATCTGCTCTGTCACGTGCTGTTCCAGCTTCACTCAGTGAACTCTGTAAGCAGCCCCAGCAAAGCATCCCCAACATTAGAATTTGGTTCAAAAGGCATGCTTTTTATAAACTCATGAGCTTCATCCAAGCGCCTGGCATGACCAAGAAGATCAACCATATAAGAATAGTGCTCTGAAGTGGGCTTGATGTCAGTGTCTTGAATCATGTAATTAAAGCATTTCAAGCCTTCATCCACAAGACCTGCATGACTGCATGCAGAGAGAAGAGCGGTGAAGGTATTGTGGTTGGGCTTCATACCTGTATCTTGCATTTGGCCAAAGAGTTTGATCGCATCACTATTATATGCATGCATTGCATAACCTGCAATCATGGCATTCCATGTCACTACATCACCTCCGGATATTTTATCAAACACAAAGCGTGCATCCTTTATACGCCCACATTTGGCATACATATCAATAAGGGCACTCTCCACAAAAGCATTATTATCAAGCCCATTTCTAATTGTGAATCCATGGATTTCTTTTCCATGTTTAAGAGCTTCGAAATCGGCACATGCAGGTAGAATACTAGAAATTGTGACAGAATCTGCATCCACACCCATTACTTGCATATGTCTAAAGAGTTTTAAGGCTATACCACTATGTCCATCTTCAATATAGCCTGAAATTATGGTAGTCCATGCAACAGCATTTCTCTGCAATGTTCTGTCAAACACTCGATGCGCTTTCTCAATACTCCCACACCTCACATACATACCCATAATTGCATTCTCTACTGCTGAATCCAATTCCAAACCCATTCTCATAACATAACAATGGATCTCCTTACCTTGTTGCATCATAGTCAATCCTGAGCATGCCCTAAGAGCACTCAAAATTGTGATCGAACTCAGCTCCACACCTGCCAACACCATTTCTCGCAAAAGACTGAAAGCCTTATCCTCATGATTACCACTCTGCGCATAACCCGCAATCATGGCATTCCATGACACTGAATCTCTCCGAGGCATTCTGTCAAACACTTGGCGGGCATCCTCAATACATCCGCATTTTGCATACATATCAATCAGTGCATTCCCAACAAAAACATCAGATTCAAACCTACTTCTATCAATATAACTATGAATCTTCCTACCCTGTTCCAAATCCCCCAATCCGGCACAAGCCTTCAAAACAGAAGGAAAAGTGAAAACGTCTGGCTGAACACCTGAAACCTGCATCTGATTATAGAGTTCAATAGCCTTCTGGTAAAACCCATCCCGTGCACACGCTCCAATGATAGTATTCCACGAATAAACATTTCTTCTGGGCATTATATCAAAATAAAGTTGGGCTTCCACCAGTCTTCTGCACTGAACATACATGTTCAGAAGTTTAGTACCCAGAAAAGCATTTACTTTTATTCCACCAACAACCATTTGTGCATGAATTTGTTTTCCCTCTGCCAAGGCTCTCATGTCAGCACATGCCTGTAAAAGGCGTCCATAGATGTTGGATTCAACTAAGATACCCATTGAGTTTATAACACCAAACAAGTCCAAGGCCTCCTTCAATCTGCCCTCCAAACAGAGTTGATTCATTTGTCCGTCGATATCATGGAAACTAATCTGGGTATGTTTTGTTTGTGCAATTTTCGCTTGTATTTCAGAGTTACCAATTGTATGCCCATTAATGTTGAAATTGACATTAAGATTTTTGCGTACCTGGTTGGAAGAAGAAGTAAGCTTGAAGCAGGGCTCATTTTTATTGTGGTTGTTGTAGTAGTAATATTGTTGGTGTTGGATTGAAGTTGTCTGCATCAACTTGTTCACAATTGCAGTGGCAGCCATATAATGTATGGCGCAGATCAGGTTCCCACCGCAATGAGTCTCCCACCCGATACACCGTATAAACCATATTTATCACCTTGTTTTAGTTCTGGATATGAGCTTTTCCCGAATTTTTAATGATGCATTTAGGATAATGCTTAAATTTGTTTTCGTAACGAAATAAACCGCACCCTTGGTTTTATTTAGGTTTAATAAAATGATATGTAAAATCTAAATAAAGAGTTTGAGATTGGTAAAAGTAGTTAAATTTGAGAGGGATATAATAGTTTGGTGATATTCTTAATGATGTATTTGATGATTAAGATCTGATTTTTTATATTGAATTATCACTATTTTAATTGTTATAAATCTATTTTTTAGAGTTTACTTTATTTTTGAATGAGGTTGTGTCTACATATATGTTTTAGGACTTTTTGTCAGAAAGGAAACAAGGTATGTAGAAACACTTCTTACACTAATCTTCTAAGGAGAGTGTTGTGCAAAAATCATTCTTTTAACAATTATAGAAAGCAAAAACACATTTAAACATAAAATAAACAATAAATACCATAACATAGGTGTATAAGGGAAAAACCCTTTCAAGCGAAAATCCCACACTCCAAAGTAGCTCAATGTATATTTAATAAATCACGACTATAATACATTTGTTGTGCATCATAGGTTGGTCAACAAGTGTAACTCTCCTTTACAACTATTTTATGTGTTCAACAACTCTTTACATTTCCTACACAAACTTTTGAGGCCCATAAATTTTGATTTGGTGGGTTGGTTGGACCCATTTCTTAAATTGAAGTACTTGAAAATATCTACACAACAAGCACCTTATAGGTAGTGTTGAGCAACTAGGAATTTTTATTTTGGCTAAAAATTAAGCCTATAGCCTAGAAATTGAATTTTTCTATTTTATACCCAAGAACTGCACCTTTCGTAATTTTAACATTAGAAAGCAAGGTTGAGACACCTTTCCGACATTGTCATGACACATATATGTTCTTTGCTCCTTTTTTCTATGATACTTGTGTAGTTGCAAGTTGTATTTGAAATGAAGGGTGTCAAAAAGCACCTTGGGAGAACTATTGGTGTATAAAGGGAAGACTTGGAGCTTCCTTAATAACTAATCAACCAATGTTAATAGTGGACAAAGTTAGAAGATATGCTAAAAAATATGCAAAGTGCTTAGAAGATAATATATTGTAGTATATAGAAACAAGTTGCATTATGCTTTGATATGAGATTATAATGGTAAGAATTAATGATCACTAATGACCTAGAATTGCCTTTTAAATACAAAGCCAAAGGTGCTTAAATCAATTTTATTTGTCTTGTAAGTTGAAGGGTAATAATCAAATTTTATAAAAGGGTTGGATCAAGAAATCTTGAAATATAATTTGAATTGGGAGGATTAGGTTGAAGTTGTTACCATATTTAGGGGATAAAATCCTTGCAGTGGCCTAGTTTAGGTATAGAATAGATGGAGAAGGGATTGAGCTGGATAACTAGGAAATTAGAAGAGGCTAATTGCCTAAAAGGATCACAATTGGGATCAACTTATGCACAAAAATAATTTGAGTACTAAGATTCAACATTTTCAACAAGACCAAAAATAGGTGTAAAATAAAGGGTGAAAGGGAAAGTCGCGACTTTTATCCGTATAGTTTTTATGTGTATCCAAGTTCCTAAAGGATGTGTACTTTTTCTCTTAACCACTTTCTAGAAAATAGTGTTTTCAACTTTAGTTTCTAAATAAAGACATAACTCTTTATTTTTGTCACCCTTTGCCTTTTATATGGGGCCAAGGTTTGGGGACATACCTTAGGAAAAATTAAGATTGGATTATGTAATTGGAGTTAATGATTGAATCCCACAACTTCTAATAATCACATGCAACCAAAACACCCATCACAAAGAAGAGATCAAAGAAACTAATTTGTTATGCAACCAATTGACAATTGATTGACACAAGCATCTAATATTGATACTAACCTTTATTATAATTTAATGGAATGATTACGAAGTACAAATGAATGCTTATAAAATAAAAAATGCAAACCCCGAATGAGGATTTGGTTAGATTGTGACAAGTGTCCTTATCCTATGCACCAAGACAACTTGACCTATAAATAGTCCAATCCAATAATAAAAAAGAAATCCTAAGTTTAGCTTAAGTAATTAAAGTAATAAGGGACCTAATAATTAATTAATTACTATTTCATCATTATGCAATTTTCAAATTAATCCAACACCCTCTTAAGATCAACTTAGGGAGAAGTGAAAAACCCTGATGAAGAATGCAATGATGGATGCATGGATGGGTCTTGACTATAAGGCCTGATGAGGTACACATGTATAAACAAATGAAATATACATAACCAAAGAAAAAGGAAAAACCACATAGGAAAAACTCCTCTCCAAAAGAAAAAATGAAATAACTGCACTAGTGAAAGAAGGATGAGGACTCAATGTGACCCCCCAAGGATTGCTTCTATCACACAAGTACAATAATTTTGTAGCATACTAACCCTTTCTATGAAGTAAAATTTCTATCATTTTAACATCATTCTATATAAAATTCTAATTTTACACCAAATGAGTAAATAAAACAAGTAATATGACATTGTGAATAAAATTTTTCTTATCTTTATTGATAATTTCCAATCAAGATACAAAACATAATACAACATTAACTCCTTTTCATTTCATAATTACATCAATTTAAGAAAGCATACAATTACAAACATAGTTCAAAGAGCTTTAGAACAAATAGTTGTAAGACAATCCAAGATCCTTCCTTTCAAATCTCCTTTGTGTCACCTATTGTGGAGGAGAAGCATCACTTAAGCACTTTTCCACCAACCATGGACTCATAATGAGTCCCTCACACATCTATCATTTGATAGATGGCCCCTTCCCTTCAACTTAAGAGATTGGTAGGAGAACTTATAATGACAACCAACCTGGAGGAATAGTGTCAGGTCCTACATAATCCAGGAACTTGTAAAACCCGTAATCTGGCGTCTGTAATACTAGATCATGGTGGACCGACACAAGCATTTATTCTTAGTGAAGTTATACAAACTTAGTGGAGTCATGGACATGCCACACTACTTTGGCCAAAGTGTTCTCTACTAGTAATTCAATGAAGCCATCTATCACATACACTACTCGTAATGCATTTGACTTAAGGCTACCTTTTAAGCTACGCATAGGTATTTCCTTCAATGGATAGTCCATCATCCTAGATAACTTACAACCATATTAATCTACTTGAAATAAACCTACTTACCTAGTAAGTACACAAGTTAGGTGTTTCCTTCTATGGATAATCCATCATTCCAAAGATAACCTATCTACTTGGATAACCCTACTTGTAATTATATAAAATTCTCTCCCATACTGGATGACCTCTCCTAGGAGTATGCATAAGCTATCTTAGTTAAAACAATAACTTAGCTAAATGTACCATATGTGCTTATCATGTTCAATCATTCCTAGTATATAATATTGACGATAACACCCATCTCCTAATATGGAGTACATAAATAAACAATATGAAAACAACATAAAAGCTTTAAATTTCCTTTCAAAATAATCTACTATCACTAATGCATAATTTGGAAAAGACATCTCATCCACACAAGAAAGACACATCATTCAAAGTAAAATAACAAAGAAGGGATTCTCATGCCTGTTATCGCTTATCCAAACTAAGACAACAAAGCAGCCTTTCCCAACAACAACTTCTCAAGAAAATCACTATAATCTCCATCTCTCAAGTTGACTACTTACTCCTCTCAAAATATATTCACCTCACAACTATAAGAACTCTCTTCATATCTCTCTCTCAATGCTAACAAAGTATAGACGGTTATAAAGCAGAAAACAAGAATTGCAAAAGATGTATAATCTCTTGAAAGAAATGTGTCCCTCACAATGAAATGGTTCAACTATTTATAGAGCAAACAAGTAGCCACAAAGCCTATAGTTTAGGCATGTACTATGACAAAAAACTTCAAGCAATGTGACTCAACACTAAGG
Organism: Sequoia sempervirens; assembly: GCA_007258455.2. Taxonomy (NCBI): domain Eukaryota; kingdom Viridiplantae; phylum Streptophyta; class Pinopsida; order Cupressales; family Cupressaceae; genus Sequoia; species Sequoia sempervirens. The sequence continues at coordinate 569 of VDFB02197536.1, read as the reverse complement.
TGGTGATTAACTAAGCTCAAACTCAACAAAACATCCCACAGATCAACTAGTTTATTTGACAACAATCCAAGACTTATTCCAATGCACATGGAAGAATTCAAATTGTTTACAATGAAAGACATCTACAAGAAGTCAAATTCAAAGGTGGCACCATCTTCTATTCCTCTTCCTTCACATTTGGTGCCATCAAACTTAGTCAATATCCAATATATGACAACAACCTTCATTCATTCCAAATGGTAAGTGAATCGGCATAAACCAGTTAATACGTGAGACTAAGTCAAGCAAGGTCTCATTAATACATCGACCAAGTCAAGGTTTCAAAAGCCAACAATCCAAATGCAAAGCCATGCCATAAGTTGCATGTTATTCTCAATGACAATCAGTCCATACTAGCAGTCCATAGCTTATAAATCAGCTTCCAAAGACATGGTCTATATCGACCTTCAAGCCATAGTTTATATCAACTATAAGTCAGCCTTAATAATCAACTTCAATAATTAAGAGTTAGTCAATTTCAATCGACATATATAATATGTGTAATACACACACACACACACACACACACA
>VDFB02197535.1:0-25085 GCA_007258455.2 Sequoia sempervirens | reverse complement strand
AAAATCTTCATCCCAGAATCCTCGACAAGCCGTGGAAGACCTTAAAATCAACTCCTCATCGATAAACTTCAATACCCAGAAGAAAATTTTCTCCAGAACGCATCGAACCCATGGGTGCACAACGAACGGGTTCATTTAATTTTCTTGAATTTTGAACCTTAGAAAATTATTCTTTCAACAATTTTATTCTCGTTCTTCGATCCCCTTTGAGAAGATTTCCTGACTTGGAAAATTTGTATCAATCCTGTGGAGCTGGCATTCACTGACTTCACCACCGGCAACTCTGTTCACGCTTCAGGAAAATTCTATCACTACTCCAGACTTAGGCATTTTTCTAAGGGAGAAAATATTTGTGCCTTAGAAATTTTTTTGAATCACTTTGAAAATCTTGCCTTAGAAAACTTTATATCCAACTCGATCAATTTTGCCTGTGAAAATATCAACTTCACTTAGAAAATTTTTCATAGAGATGCCTGGCACATTTTATTTTCACTCACCATCTTGGATTTTATTTCACACTTAGAAAATACTTTCACTTGAAGTTCCAACGCCTAAAAAAAAATTCTCATCACATCATCCTATATTTCATCTCACCACCCTTGGCTCACAACACACTTGGAGAAAAATAAAAGCGCCTAGCATTTTGTTTCACCACCTCACAAGCCGGAGAAATTTTTTCTAACACCTGCCACCTTGGGCGCATATAACACTTGAAGAGGGATAACCACGCCTTGGGAAATATTTTCAACACCTTTAACACATATTACTTCACCCCGCCTAACATCTTGTCTTCACACTTCACACGCCTTAGAGAAATTCTCTAACACCTACCACCTTAGGCGCATTTGAGGCTTGAAGAGGAAAAATCACGCCTAGCATTAATCACTTATCAACTCTTACTATCTCTTTACATGGCGCACATCACACAGGCAAGAGGATGGAATATTCAACGCCATCTTTGACCTTCTCTTCTTCTTGGCGCATTTGAGAGGTTGAGAGGGATTTTAAATCTTCAATGCCCCACACATGACCTTTGAGCTCCCCTCTTTTGTCTTTACATGCCCTCATTTGGGCGCATTTGAGCATAGGAGGAGGATAAAACTCCTTTTGACTTGTTGACTAGCTTGAGATTCTTTCTTTTTGTCTTCACATGGCCTCTTTTAGGCGCATTTAGGCATGCATGAAGGATGAACCTCCCAACGCCTTCATGTGACTTTTCAGCTTTCTTCATTTTGTCCTCATGTGGCCCCATTTGGGCGCATTTTGCCAGTGGAGGAGGACGACTTTTTTCCTTAGAAAATTTTTAACTCCCATGCTTCAAGGTGGGCGCATTTAGCCTATGGAGGAGGATGAAATATGTTTGACCACCTTTGACTTGTTTGCCTTTTGGGCGCATTTCACTCCTTGAGGAGGATGGGCGCATTTTGAGGGTGATGGAGAATATTCAGACTTAGAAAATTTTTTCAACTTCCCTTCAATTTCCCTTGGGCGCATTTTGACATGCCTACTGGATAAACGTGTTGACTTTTCTTTGACCACCTGTGCTTTGGGCGCATTTTGCCCCCTGAGCAGGATAAACTTCATACTTAGAATTTGTTTTTTGTGCTTGGCATGTGCTTGAAGGCGCATTTGGGCTAGGCAGAGGGATGAAATGGCGTTGACTTTCTTTGACCTTTTTCAAACTTGGCGCATTTAGGCCTGTCTACTGGATGAAGTTCAAAATCTTAGGGACCTTTAAACGAGCTTCTTCATGCTAACCTTATCAACCTGCCACCACTTCTTAGTCATCACCCCGCTATTTATAGCCTCAAGCTGGCTGGCTTACTATAAATAGTGCTCCGCTTACGGAAAATTTCACCCAGCAAGATAGCCCTAAGACGCCGGACAGCGGTGGTTTACACCCGGATTCTTGAAAAATTTTGACTTTTATGCCTTTTTTAGGCCTCGGTTGGAAACCCTAATTCGCTTTGTATGCACACCAAATTTTGTTTGCCTTTCGCCGCTGACACCGCTGACAAATTTCGCGGATTTTGAACTGCCGGGTGGCGTCGCTGACACACCTACTAAAAATAGCAAGTTCCTTACTGAGTGAGAATCCTCGCTTGCATGTCACACCATCGCGAAGCTCTCGGAAAACCCATCAGGAATCACCCGACATGCAAAAGAAACCTCGACATGCAAACCCTAAAAATAGCCTCGGAAGGCTGAATCCTGAAAGTGGTCATCTCGACTTGCATGTTACATCGTTGCGAAGGTCTTGAAAAACCCAGAAGGAATATGCAGACATGCAAAGAAAAACTCTGCATCTGCACCCTAAAATTTGCTCCGGAAGCTAGACTGCTAAAAATAGTAAGTTATCTGTTTTCGCTCAAATTTTGCACATGAGTAGCCTGAGATGTTCCGAATGCAGTATGACGATTGGAATCTCAAAAATGTTGACGAATCGCCTGTAATCTCACACTTACTAAAGATAGTAAGTACCTCAGAATCTGATGAAAATTTGCCGGAAGCCTGCTGGAAGCATACTGACAAGAACGTTAAGTTCAATTTTCAATTTATTCACCCTATTCGACCTCAAATTGGTTGGAAAGGCTCAAAACCCTAATTTCAAACTTGGCCAGAATTTTCGCATTTTAAGCTCAACGGCGGAGGAATCCCAGAAAGTAGACCATAGAAAAGAGATAGACAGAGAGAGAGACCAAAAACCCAAAGCCAAAAAGTCCAGAATGGAGCAAAAATTAGGGGTCCCCATCTGAATGAGGCGATGTGTGAAAAAGGTCACAACAAGAACAAAGAGCTTAAATTGTTTAAATGCACTGATGTGATGAATGATTGGATTTACGAAATCCGAAGGTAGGTTACCTTATATTGTTTGCATACTTCTTTCATCGTGGGGTGCTTATTCTTGTTGGACTTTGAGTCAAATCTCGTAAGTCTTCTAGATTGAATCGTCCTTTATGTGTCTTGAGGTTAGTAGTATGTCAATCAACCTCGTTTGCCATGGGTAGTGCGTACTTGAGTTCGGTGTGTCATCTGATTACCTTGGGCAGGATAGGTTGACTTTAGGTCATGTTTAGGGATTCATTATCCCTAGGTTGCACTTGAGTACCCTTTTGTGGTGGCATAGTTCCACGTGTTGTCTTAGAGAAGTGGCTTGCATTAAGGGCCGGCACACAAAGTGGTGCCAGGAGATCTCAATGTAAGTTGGTTAATTCAGTAATAACTTAAACCAATTAATTAGCATAGTGGTACCAACATTTAAAAATATTAATTTTGCCTCACTCATGGATGCAAGTGCTTGCATAGGCTTGGGATGAGACGAGAGGGCCTGGAATGGCAAGATCGTTATCTTGTCCCTTCAAAAGATAACTGATTCCGCATTGGTTTGCATGTGGGGCCGGGAGTCGTTAGAGTTTACCAGGATATCTCGAGATGGGGGCCGAGACCTAGGAAGACTTGCCAGGATATCCCATGCAACATTGTGATGACACTTCTCCTAAGTCAGCATTATGTTTGTATTCATGGTGTGTTCATGTATTTAGAATCTGGAAGCATTATTACCGTTATGTCATGTGTTGTCATGTTCGTATCCTTTCCCGGTTGAGTCTTGTTGCCTATGTTTAGAGGTTGTTGGTCTTGATCTGAAACCCTTGTTACTATCTCCTAGCACGGGGGGTGAGCCTTCGAGTATCACATGGTTGGGTGGAACGTGCACCATACTCCGTTGTGTTGGCATTATCTTTTGTGGGTGAGACTTTCATGTTGGAGAGCTCGTGGGATCCTAGTTGCTACCTTGGTTTCATTTATGCTAGTGCTTTGCATTTTATTTACCCTCGTTTTATCGAAGTGGGAATTGTAATAAATAATTATGTCATTGATTTACCTCATTCCAGGAATGAGAGATGTAAATGTAATTATATCACTTTTGTCTTGGAACCAAGAAGGATCTCATGGTCTAAATGGAAATCTCATGTATGGAATGTATGTGCTTAAATTAGTTTAAGTGAATGTTGTTACGTTTCCTTTCATGCATGTTGTTTTAAACTGTGAATTATTTAATCTTTGTCTCGCAACCTTAGGGGATTGTTGGCATTGTGTTGTTATTATACATGTAATTGTATTTTTTTTTTTAAAAAATGTAGTGAAATTGGTTGTAGTTTGCAACTTCCCCTAGGGTTGCGTGGCGGGGCATTACACATGGTATCAGAGCCCAGGTTTAAACACTGGGTACTCTGGGATTATGGTGAGCCCATTAAGCTTTTAGGTGTGGGGATTTTATTGTGTATTGTGCTTAATACCTTTTTGTGTCTATTTAGGATAATGCCTCCCAGACGTGGAAGAGGAGGGGGTCGTAGACGTGGCTGTTTAGGCAGTCGCATTGAGGAACAACAAGACCCACCTCCACATGTTCCACTTATTTCTAACCATGAGGAGCAACAGGCTTCTCAGAATATTCAGGGAGATGGCAACCAGAATCTAGATCCACCCAGGATCGAAGATGCTTAGTTGCGTCAGTTGTTAGAGGAGACCCTTGCCCGCCTTGGGCCTAGGTAGGAGGTAGAGCTAGTGGTGGTTAGAGAGACAGAGGTACCAGTTCACTCTGATTCAGAGGTAGCAGCCCATATGAGGGATTTGCTTAGAGTATGACCACCCATTTTTGATGGTTCAGGCAGTGGTTTTGAGGCAGAGACATGGCTCATTGACTTGACTAGGTGCTTTGCTATGCACCCATATGGGAGCAACACTCGAGCTAGGTGCGCTATCATGCACCTGAGGGGATTTGCCTCCACTTGGTGGAGATTAGAGGAGCAGAAGCTCCATCTAGACATTGGTATAGTTTCTTGGGAGTTGTTCCTAGAGCGGTTTCGGGCTAGATTCCTTTCCGGGCATTGGAGGCAGCATCGAGGGGATGAGTACCACACCCTTCGACAGATGACTATGTCAGTGGAGATGTATGAGCATTGTTTCTACGAGCTCAAACAGTATGTAGGCATAGGTGATGACGAGGGCATGTTGGTACAACATTTTCTCAGGGGCTTAAACGCTCGTATCAGTGGTGGAGTGTGGGTTTTCGAACCCAGGACCATGGAGGTAGCGGTCAATAAGGCCAGGCTCATTGAGGAGAACTTGGCGATGGCCTTAGGTGGTCATGTAGGAGTGCAGGTGGGCAGTGGTTCAGCAGCTGGGACTAGTGCTCGAGGGGGTCAGCCTCAGGGAGGTGCACCTTCTAGAGTTCAGCAGGGTCCGTCTCAGGGTGGTCAGCAACAGCAGGGTTCCCAGGGGAAACGGAAGGGTTTCCAGCAGAGGCAGGGGGACAGGAATTGGAGGCGCATGAGACGCTTCAACTCTGAGCAGCCAGCACAGAGTTCTCATTCTTCTTTCAGAGGTGGTGTGCAGCAGTCTAGCGCACCACCTGTAGGCAGGGGCTTCGGCAGAGGCACTGGATGTTTTGCGTGTGGCCAACAGGGTCACATAGCGAGGATGTGTCCCAATAAGGGCACATCGGGTTATTCTCAGGGGCCAGCGGCGTCAGAGCCGACTGTAGGTGATGCAGGTCGTGGGCATCGAGTATTCGCAGCGGTTGACAACCGCCAGGCAGAGCACCAGGGTACAGTTGTTGAGGCCTATGGTATGTTGGGGGGTAACCCCGTTTCTGTTTTATTTGATTCTGGAGCATCTGATTCCTTTGTTTCTTCATCGGTCATGGCGCGATGTAGATTGGATACGGTAAAGCAAGTCGATAGGTGGCAGGTAGAGTTAGCTTCGGGTGCAAAAGTTGCATCCCTTTCCCTTGTGCCGGAGTGTAGATTAGAGGTTGGACCTCTCTAGACTACCTTGGACCTTCGTGTTATTCCATTGGGTTCTTATGACGTTGTCATAGGAATGGATTGGCTAGAGGCTCATAGTGCAGTCATTGATTGTCGACGTAAGTCCATTAGATGCATTGGGACATCTGGTAGAGAGATAGAGGTAGTGGGGGTTTAGAGGCCGATCTCCTTGAGGATCATCTCAGCTATGTAGTTGAGAAGGTGTTTGCGGCAGGGTTGCCAATTGTTCGCTGTTACCGTGGATGATTTGGGTCTAGGAGGTGGAGAAGAGAAGGTTTCTCTTGATAGTCACCCCATCCTTCAGGAGTTTTTCGATGTCTTTCCAGACGAGATTCCAGGGATGCCTCCTCAGAGGGACATTGACTTCAAGATAGACTTGGTACCTGGCTCAGAGCCCATTTCACGAGCTCCCTATCGTATGACTACTCAGGAGCTGAAAGAGCTTCGGTTGCAGCTCGAGGAATTGCTAGAGAAGGGTTTTATTCGCCCTAGTGTTTCTCCATGGGGAGCACCTGTCATCTTCGTAAAGAAGAAAGACGGATCACTTCGGTTATGCATTGATTACCGATAGTTGAATAAAGTGACCATCAGAAATCGATATCCTCTTCCTAGGATTGATGATCTATTCGATCAGATCAAGGGTGCTACCATCTTTTCGAAGATTGATCTCAAGTCAGGGTATCATCAGCTTCGAATCTTCGAGTCAGATATTCATAAGACCGCATTCCGAACGCGGTATGGTCACTATGAGTTCACGGTTGTGCCATTTGGGTTGACGAATGCACCCTCAGTGTTCATGAGTCTTATGAATGGGGTATTTCGTACATACCTTGATAGGTTTGTTCTTGTGTTCCTAGATGATATTTTGGTATATTCTAGAACAATGGAGGAACATGAGGAGCACTTGCGACAGGTATTGCAGTGTTTGCGAGATAATCAGTTGTATGCTAACTTGTCAAAGTGTGAATTTTTCAGGACTGAGGTCCAATACCTCGGTCATGTGATCTCTGGAGAGGGTATTTCAGTGGATCCTGCAAAGATCCAAGCGATCTTGGATTGGCCTGCGCCCACGAATGTGGCCGAGATACGTAGCTTCATGGGGCTAGCGGGTTATTACAGGCGCTTTGTGCAGGACTTTTCGAGGGTAGGGCATCCTATCACCTCCCTTCAGAGGAAAGGAAAGAGGTTTGAGTGGTCTGAGAAGTGTGAGACCGCCTTTCAGTGTCTTAAGGGGAAGTTGACCAGTGCACCTATACTTGCGATACCGGATCCTATTGGGGACTTTGTTGTTTGTACAGATGCGTCCTTGGAGGGATTAGGTGCAGTATTGATGCAAGAGGGTCGCGTCATTGCATATGAGTCACGAAAGCTCAAGGATCATGAGCTAAACTATCCTACCCACGATCTTGAGTTGGCAGCAGTGGTTCATGCATTGACGAGATGGAGGCACTTTCTTCTTGGGCATAGGTTTGAGCTGCATAGTGATCATAGGAGCCTTCAGTACATCTTCACGCAGCCTAACCTTAATGCTAGGCAAAGGCGATGGATGGAGTTTCTCTGTGAGTATGACTTCGAGGTGAAGTATATCCAAGGGAAGGAGAATGTGGTTGCAGATGCCCTCAGTAGGCGAAGGCATGAGATATCTGAGTTGACTCTTATTGTTGATTTGCGGAGTCGGATTCTCTCTGCCCTCCCAGCCGACAGTTGGTATCAGGATGTTAGATCGGTTATAGAGGCAGGAAGACCCCTTGAGGGTAGATATTCAGGATACTCTCTAGATGCTGATGAGATATTGAGACACACGGGACACATATACATTCCCCCATCATGTGAGCTTCGCGCTTTGGTCATGACTGAAGCACATCGTGCACCTTATTCAGCCCATCCAGGGGTGAAGAAGATGTATGCAGATTTGCGTCAGTTATATTTTTGGCCAGGGATGAAGCGAGATATTGCGGATTTTGTGTCGAGATGTCTTGAGTGTCAGCGAGTGAAGGCCAAACACCAACATCCAGCAGGGCTTCTGCAGTCACATTTAGTACCAGAATGGAAATGGGATATAATCTCATTGGATTTCATTGTTGGTTTACCTAACTCTTCGAGACGGCATGATGCAATTATGGTAACAGTGGATAGGTTGACGAAGGTAGCACACTTCTCACCTATGCACTCTTCCTATACTGCATCATCCGTAGCTAGAGTGTTCATGGAGGATATAGTGAGGTTGCATGGTATTCCACATCAGATTATCTCTGACAGGGATCCAGTGTTCACCTCAGCTCTATGGACGTCATTACAGCATGCGATGGGAACACAGTTGAACTTCAGTTCAGCTTACCACCCAGAGACAGATGGACAGACTGAGAGGGTCAATCAGATCCTCAAAGACATGTTGCGTATGTATGTGATGGACCAACAGACACGATGGGAGGACTATCTCTATTTGGTAGAGTTTGCCTATAATAATGGCTTTCAGAGTTCTATCGGTATGGCTCCATTCCAGGCATTGTATGGGCGGCCATGTCGTACTCCCTTGAGTTGGGATCGGCTAGAGGACAGAGTAACTTTGGGCCCTGAGATGTTGCATGATATGGAGCAGCAGGTGGATAGAATTAGGGAGCACTTGGTGGCAGCTCAGGATAGGCAGAAAAAGTATGCGGATGTGCATAGAGTGGATCGTCAGTTTCCCGTAGGCAATAGAGTCTTCTTGCATGTGCGTCCACGAAAGAGTCCAATCCGTTATGGAAAGGGCTCTAAGTTGGCGCCTCGCTTTGTTGGACCCTTCGAGATTCTCGAGAAGATTGGTCCTGTTGCTTACTGTCTTGCTTTACCGCCCAGTCTCTCGCGTGTGCACGACGTATTTCATGTATCAGTTCTTCGGCCGTACCATCCAGACATTTCTCATGTCCTTGATTGGAATGCTTTGCAGGTAGAGGATGGGCAGCTGGCTTTGGAGCCCGTGGCCGTGGTTGAGCACAGAATGCTCGCTCTTCGAGGGCGAGATATTGATCAGGTTAGGATCCAGTGGGATCCTAGGGATGACTCATCATCCACTTGGGAGGATGCAGCTAGGATGAGGGAACTTTATCCCTATTTGTTCGCAGGCTTCCAGGAGTAAGCTTGACCCTAGGGGGGGAGGATGTAACACCCCTCCATTTTGTTCTTTTGATCGAATAGTGTTCGTTATGTATATTTTTGCCTTGTTAGCACGCTGGTTATAAACATGGTTACTTTTGATCACTAATTATTAAGCGATGTAAACATTATGTTTTGATGTGATGGTACTTTTATCAGATGATGTTATTATTTCATGTTGTGGATTAAATTATCTTGTATGTGAATCATTGATGCTTTATGTTCTAATTTTGCAATTAATGATTAGAGGCGTCAGTTAGCGATATTGTATTGGTGAAGGGGATGGGATCACATCACTTGCACGCGAGTGCCCTGTGATTCCGCGATTTCCTCTTCACGGTGTGTTTTGATGTTTATATATATATATGTATGCATGTTCGACACTCGGGTTGTGTGCAGGATGCAGGTACAGGACATTGACTCCACCTGATTTCACAGGTCTGAGCATGTCCCTTGTTCAACGGAAATGATTGGGAGATAGTAGCTTGGGTTTCTATGTCGGGACATCACCCTAGCCATAGTGGGTCGTCGGGTTGTCAGTTGGGATAAGCTATTTGTTGTGTCACCTTGTCTCTCCTTGCATGCATGATTTAAATTTCCTAGTGAAATGGTGTTGCTTTATTTAATTTTATTGCCAAAAAAATTCATATTAGAGTGCTCATTGATTTATTAGTTGATTTAATGCAATTGATGAATAATCTAACCGTGAATTAGATTTATTGTGGATTAAGTAAATTAGTCCAATTGTAGTAGCATTATTAAATAATGAGACAAAAATATATATATATATATACATATACGTTAGAAGTTGTATTGCTTCCTCATGTAGGAAAATAAAATTTAAAAATGATTTATTTTAAATGTGATAGTTAGATTCAATTTTGTGTAATAAAATGAATTTAGTTAGCATGGTGGGATAAATAGAATTGGAATTTAAATGTGTAATAGGCATTTGAAAAGGAAAATGAAGTTTTATTAATTTCAAAAAAAAGAAATATCCAAAATATCCAAGTTTGCAATAACTTTTGGTGGGTGGCTAAATTAGGGGTTTGACATTTTTTTTTTGGAGGCCATAAGGAAAATGCATGTGTTTTTGTTTTAATCATCTTTTTTTTTTAAATTGGTAATTTGAGAGAGAGCAAAGGAAAAACTTGAAGAAATCTTGGAAAAAAATTGAAGAGGATTTGGAAAAGCTTGGTGGTGGAGAAGACGAAGACAATAACTCCATTGAAGGACTCTTCAAAAACTTGGAGAAAACAAAAGGTTCCTTATTTTCCTTTCTATATGCAATTTTTATTTCAAAAAAAAAAAAATCTTGTTTGTAAATGGCTCAATTGTGGATTTGGATGATTCAAACTTTAGATGTTAAACCCATTATAGATTCATCATTCAAACTTGAAAATATAGAGTTTTGCAATCTTTTTTTTTAGAAAACAAGTTGAAACAGAAATTTTCTTCATACCATCATGAAATTTTTTTTGAAACAAATTGGATATTCAAGTGGGTTTTGTTGAAAACTTATTTTGTTGTGAAATTTATATTTCATTTGGGTCAAATTTTGGGATTTTGGTGTTAAATTGTGTTGTGTTTTATGAAAAATCAGTTTGTTCTCAAATTCCAATCTGGGTGTTGAACAAAAATTAAATTTTTGCAGTCATATGTTATGACTGTGTTTATTTATATTTTATATATGCATATATATGTATAATATTGAATATATATACATATATATGCAGAGTATTGCATATTTGAGGTCGTAGTTTTTTTATTTAATATGTCCTAAATAAAAAAAAATTTGGTTCTTTTCGGTCCTGTTTTTGACCCGTAATCTTAATTCTTTTGGGCTGCCATTTTTTGGTTCCTTTAGCTGTTGAGCCACATTTTATTAGATGATACCTGCATCGCAGTCAAGACGGGTAGTTCGTCACTGCAGGTGGAGGGCTGCCGCAATGAGATGTAGGTCTCCTCACGTCAAGCATGGGGAGCTTGGATTTAAAACCCTTTTAGGGTTGTTTTTGTTTGGTTATAATGTCTTTTAATTTTTATGTTTTTATTTTAATTGTTATTTAGTATTTTTATATATTATAATGTATATTATATTATATATATATATATTTGATAATATATATTATAATATATATGTATTATATTATATATATATTATAATATATGTTATTATATATATACTATAATTTTTTCATAATAGTTTAAATGTTTTGTTTTTATGAATTTGGGAAATAATTTATATATATATATACTTAATATATATGTATATAGTGTTTTTTTTTATGTATTAAAGGGTGAGGTAAATTTTTTTAGTTGAAATTAATTATTAATTATATATATATTTTAAAGGATATATATATAATTGATAAGTGTGTGTATTTTTTTTGAAAGATGATTTATTTCCTTAAAGTGGAAAAGTAATTAAATTTGATATGAGATATTCGTAAAAAGGGTCAAACGAAAACTAGATATAGGAAATGGTGGCCTAACATAGATTGGTTGATTTAATTTATCATATGTATTGTGTCAACAAGAATCATACGAATTTTCATACCTTTACGTGATATGCAAGAACATAGTTGTTTTAAATTGTTTAAATGCACTGATGTGATGAATGATTGGATTTACGAAATCCGAAGGTAGGTTACCTTATATTGTTTGCATACTTCTTTCATCGTGGGGTGCTTATTCTTGTTGGATTTTGAGTCAAATCTCGTAAGTCTTCTAGATTGAATCATCCTTTATGTGTCTTGAGGTCAGTAGTATGTCAATCAACCTCATTTGCCATGGGTAGTGCATACTTGAGTTCAGCGTGTTATCTGATTACCTTGGGCAGGATAGGTTGACTTTAGGTCATGTTTAGGGATTCATTATCCCTAGGTTGCACTTGAGTACCCTTTTGTGGTGGCATAGTTCCACGTGTTGTCTTAGAGAAGTGGCTTGCATTGAGGGCCGGCACACAAAGTGGTGCCAGGAGATCTCAATGTAAGTTGGTTAATTCAGTGATAACTTAAACCAAATAATTAGCATAGGTTGTACCAACATTTAAAAAGATTAATTTTGCCTCGCTCATGGACGCAAGTGCTTGCATAGGCTTGGGATGAGACGAGAAGGCCTGGAATGGCAAGATCGTTATCTTGTCCCTTCGAAAGATAACTGATTCCACATTGGTTTGCATGTGGGGCCGGGAGTCGTTAGAGGTTACCAGGATATCCCGAGATGGGGGCCGGGACCTAGGAAGACTTGCCAGGATATCCCATGCGACATTATGATGACACTTCTCTTAAGAAAACATTATGTTTGTATTCGTGATGTGTTCATGTATTAGAATCTGGAAGCATTGTTACCTTTATGTCATGTGTTGTCATGTTCCTATCAGTTTCTAGTTGAGTCATGTTGCCTATGTTTAGAGGTTGTTGGTCTTGATCTGAAACCCTTGTTACTATCTCCTAGCACGGGGGGTGAGCCTTTGGGTATCACATGGTTGGGTGGAACGTGCACCATACTCCGTTGTGTTGGCATTTCTTTTGTGGATGAGACTTTCGTGTTGGAGAGCTCGTGGGGTTCCAGTTGCTACCTTGGTATCATTTATGCTAGTGCTTTTGTATTTTATTTACCCCTCATTTTTATCGAGGTGGAAATTGTAATAAACAATTATGTCATTGATTTACCTCATTTTGGGAATGAGAGATGTAAATGTAATTATATAACCTTTGTCTTGGAACCGTGAAGGATCTCATGGTCTAAATGGAAATCTCATGTATGGAATGTATGTGCTTAAATTAGATTAAGTGAATGTTGTTATATTTCATTTCATGCATGTTGTTTTAATTTGTGAATTACATTAATCTTTGTCTCGTGACCTTAGGGGATTGTTGGCTTTGTGTTGTTGTCATACATGTAATTGTAATTTTTTTAAAAAAAATTGTAGTGAAAATTGGTTGTAGTTTGCAACTTCCCCTAGGGTTGCGTGGCGGGGCATTACACATGGTATCAGAGCCTAGGTTTAAACACTGGGTACTCTGGGATTATGATGAGCCCATTAAGCTTTTAGGTGTGTGGATTTTATTTGTGTGTTGTGCTTAATGCCTTTTTGTGTTGGTATAGGATAATGCCTCCCAGGCGTGGAAGAGGAGGGGGTCGTGGATGTGGCCGTTTAGGGGGTCACATTGAGGAACAGCAAGACCCACCTCCACATGTTCCACTTGTTTCTGACCATGAGGAGCAACAGGCTTCTCAGAATATTCAAGGAGATGGCAATCAGAATCTGGATCCACCCAAGATCGAAGACGCTCAGTTGCGTCAGTTGTTAGAGGAGACCCTTGCCTGCCTTGGGCCTAGGCAGGAGGTAGAGCCAGTGGTGGTTAGAGAGAGAGAGGTACCAGTTCACTCTGATTCAGAGGTAGTAGCCCATATGAGGGATTTGCTTAGCGCACGACCACCTACTTTTGATGGATCAGGTAGTGGTTTTGAGGTAGAGACGTGGCTCATTGACTTGACTAGGTGCTTTCCTATGCACCCATATGGGAGCAACACTCGAGCTAGGTGTGGTATCATGCACCTGAGGGGATTCGTCTCCACTTGGTGGAGATTAGAGGAGTAGAAGCTCCATCTGGACATTGGTACAGTTTCTTGGGAGTTGTTCCTAGAGCGGTTTCGGGCTAGATTCCTTTCTGAGCATTGGAGGCAGCGTCGAGGGGATGAGTTCCACACCCTTCGAAAGATGACTATGTCAGTAGAGATGTATGAGCGTCATTTCTACGAGCTCAAATAGTATGCAGGCATAGGTGATGACGAGGGCATGTTGGTACAACATTTTCTCAGGGGCTTAAACGCCCGTAACAGTGGTGGAGTGCGGGTTTTCGAACCTAGGACCATGGAGGTAGCGGTCGATAAGGCTAGGCTCATTAAGGAGAACCTGGCGATGGCCTTAGGTGGTCATGTAGGAGTGCAGGTGGGAAGTGGTTTAGTAGCTGGGACTAGTGCTTGAGGGGGCCAGCCTCAGGAAGGTGCACCTTCTAGATTTTAGCAGGGTCTATCTCAGGGTGGTCAGCAGCAGCAGCAGGGTTCTAGGGGAAACGGAAGGGTTTCCAGTAGAGGCAGGGGGACAGGAATTAGAGGCGCATGAGATGCTTCAACTCTGAACAGCCAGCGTAGAGTTCTCATTCTTCTTTCAGGGGTAGTGTGCAGTAGTCTAGCGCACCACCTGCAGGCAGGGGCTTCTGCAGAGGCACTGGATGTTTTGTGTGTGGCCAACCGAGTCACATAGCGAGGATGTGTCCCAATAAGGGCGCATCGGGTTATTCTTAGGAACCAGCGGCGTCAGAGCCGACTGTAGGTGATGCAGGCCGTGGTCATCGAGTATTCGCAGCGGTTGACAACCGCCAGGCAGAGCACCAGGGTACAGTTGTTGAGGCCTATGGTATGTTGGGGGGTAACCCAATTTCTATTTTATTTGATTCTAGAGCATCTGATTCCTTTGTTTCTTCACCAGTTGTGGCGTGATGTAGACTGGATGTGGTAAAGCAAGTCGATAGGTGGCAGGTGGAGTTAGCTTCAGGTGCAAAGGTTGCATCCCTTTCCCTTGTGCCAAAGTGTAGGTTAGATGTTGGACCTCTCCAGACTACCTTGGACCTTCGTGTTATTCCATTGGGTTCTTATGACGTTGTCATAAGAATGGATTGGCTAGAGGCTCATAGTGCAGTCATTGATTGTCGATGTAAGTCGATTAGATGCATTGGGACATCTGGTAGAGAGATAGAGGTAGTGGGGATTCAGAGTCCGATCTCCTTGAGGATCATCTCAGCTATGCAGTTGAGAAGGTGTTTGCGGCAGGGTTGCCAATTGTTTGCTGTTACCGTGGATGATTTGGGTCTAGGAGGTGGAGAAGAGAAGGTTTCTCTTGATAGTCACCCCATTCTTCAGGAATTTTCTGATGTCTTTCCAGACGAGATTCTAGGGATGCCCCCTCAGAGGGACATTGAATTCAAGATAGACTTGGTACCTGGCTCAGAGCCCATTTCACGAGCTCCCTATCGCATGACTACCCAGGAGCTGAAAGAGCTTCGGTTGCAGCTTGAGGAATTGCTAGAGAAGGGTTTTATTCACCCTAGTGTTTCTCCATGGGGAGCACCTGTCATCTTCGTAAAGAAGAAGGATGGTTCACTTCGGTTATGCATTGATTACCGACAGTTGAACAAAGTGACCATCAGAAATCGGTATCCTCTTCCTAGGATTAACGATCTATTCGATCAGATCAAGGTTGCTACCATCTTTTCAAAGATTGATCTCAAGTCAAGATATCATCAGCTTCAAATTTTTGAGATAGATATTCATAAGACCGCGTTCTGAACGCGGTATGGTCACTATGAGTTCACAGTTGTGCCATTTGGTTTGACGAATGCACCCTCAGTGTTCATGAGTCTTATGAATGGGGTATTTCGCACATACCTTGATAGGTTTGTTCTTGTGTTCCTAGATGATATTTTGGTATATTCTAGAATAATGGAGGAACATGAGGAGCACTTGCGACAGGTATTGCAGTGTTTGCGAGATAATCAGCTATATGCTAACTTGTCGAAGTGTGAATTCTTTAGGACTGAGGTTCAATACCTTGGTCATGTGATCTCTGGAGAGGGTATTTCAGTGGATCCTGCAAAGATCCAAGCAATCTTAGATTGGCCTGCGCCCACGAATGTGGCCGAGATACATAGCTTCATGGGGCTAGTAGGTTATTACAGGTGCTTTATGCAGGACTTTTCAAGGCTAGGGCACCCTATCACCTCACTTCAGAGGAAAGGAAAGAGGTTTGAGTGGTCTGAGAAGTGTGAGACCGCCTTTTAGTGTCTTAAAGGGAAGTTGACCAGCTCACCTATACTTGCGATACCGGATCCTATTGGGGACTTTGTAGTTTGTACGAATGCATCCTTGGAGGGATTAGGTGTAGTATTGATGCAAGAGGGTCGCGTCATTGCATATGAGTCACGAAAGCTCAAGGATCATGAGCTAAACTATCCTACCCACGATCTTGAGTTGGCAGCAGTGGTTCATGCATTGACGAGATGGAGGCACTTTCTGCTTGGGCATAGGTTTGAGCTGCATAGTGATCATAGGAGCCTTCAGTATATCTTCACGCAGCCTAACCTTAATGCTAGGCAAAGGCGATGGATGGAGTTTCTCTATGAATATGACTTCGAGGTGAAGTATATCCAAGGGAAGGAGAATGTGGTTGCAGATGCCCTTAGTAGGCGAAGGCATGAGATATCTGAGTTGACTCTTATTGTTGATTTGCGGAGTCGGATTCTCTCTGCCCTTCCAGCCAATAGTTGGTATCAGGATGTTAGATCGGTAATAGAGGTGGGAAGACCTCTTGAGGGTAGATATTCAGGATACTCTCTAGATGCTAACGAGATATTGAGACACACGAGACGCATATACGTTCCCCCATCTTGTGAGCTTCGCGCTTTGGTCATGAATGAAGCACATCGTGCACCTTATTCAGCCCATCCAGGGGTGAAGAAGATGTATGCAGATTTGCGTCAGTTATATTTTTGGCCAGGGATGAAGTGAGATATTGCAGATTTTGTGTTGAGATGTCTTGAGTGTCAGCGGGTAAAGGCCGAACACCAGCATCTAGCAGGGCTTTTGCAGTCACATTTAGTGCCAGAATGGAAATGGGATATAATCTCATTAGATTTCATTGTTGGTTTACCCAACTCTTCGAGATGGCATGATGCAATTATGGTGACAGTGGATAGGTTGACGAAGGTAGCACACTTCTCACCTATGTGTTCTTCCTATACCACATCATCCGTAGCTAGAGTGTTCATGGAGGATATAGTGAGGTTGCATGGTATTCCACGTCGGATTATCTCTGACAGGGATCCAGTGTTCACCTCAGCTCTATGGACATCATTACACCATGCAATGGGAACACAGTTGAACTTTAGTTCAGCTTACCACCCAGAGACAGATGGACAGACTGAGAGGGTCAATCAGATCTTTGAAGACATGTTGCGTATGTATGTGATGGTCCAACAGACACGATGGGAGGACTATCTCTATTTGGTAGAGTTTGCCTATAATAATGGCTTTCAGAGTTCTATCGGTATGGCTCCATTCCAGGCATTGTATGGGCGACCATGTCGCACTCCCTTGAGTTGGGATCGGCTAGAGGACAGAGTAACTTTGGGCCCTGAGATGTTGCATGATATGGAGCAGCAGGTGGATAGGATTAGAGAGCACTTGGTGGCAGCTCAGGATAGGTAGAAGAAGTATGCATATGCGCATAGAGCGGATCGTCAGTTTTCCGTAGGCGATAGAGTCTTCTTGCATGTGCGCCCACAAAAGAGTCCCATCCGTTATGGAAAGGGCTCTAAGTTGGCACCTCACTTTGTTGGGCCCTTCGAGATTCTTGAGAAGATTGGTCCTGTTGCTTACCGTCTTGCTTTACCACCCAGTCTCTCACGTGTGCACGACGTATTTCATGTATCAGTTCTTTGGCCGTACCTTCTAGACATTTCTCATGTCCTTGATTGGAATGCTTTGCAGGTAGAGGATGGGCAGCTAGCTTTGGAGCCCGTGGCCGTGGTCGAGCACAGAACGCTCGCTCTTCGAGGGCGAGATATTGATCAGGTTAGGATCTAGTGGGATCCTAGGGATGACTCATCATCCACTTGGGAGGACGCAGCTAGGATGAGGGAACTTTATCCCTATTTGTTCGCAGGCTTCCAGGAGTAAGCCTGACCCTGGGGGGGAGGATGTAACACCCCTTCATTTTGTTATTTTGATCGAACAGTGTTCGTTATGTATATTTTGCCTTGTCAGCACGTTGGTTATAAACTTGGGTACTTTTGATCATTAATTATTAAGCGATGTAAACATTATGTTTTGATGTGATGGTACTTTTATCAGATGATGTTATTATTTCATGTTGTGGATTAAATTATCATGTATGTGAATTATTGATGCTTTATGTTTTGATTTTGCAATTAATGATTAGAGATGTCAGTTAGCGATATTGTATTGGTGAAGGGGACGGGATCACATCACTCGCACGCGAGTGCCCTATGATTCCGCGACTTCCTCTTCACGGTGTGTTTTGATGTTTATATATATATTTATGTATGCATGTTCGACACTCGGGTTGTGTGCAGGATGCAGGTACAAGACATTGACTCCACCTAATTTTGCAGGTCTAAGCATGTCCCTTGTTCAACGGAAATGATTGGGAGATAGTAGCTTGGGTTTCTGTGTCGTGACATCACCCTAGCCATAGTGGGTCGTCGGGTTGTCAGTTGGGATAAGCTATTTGTTGTGTCACCTTGTCTCTCTTTGCTTGCATGATTTAAATTTCCTAGTGAAATGGTGTTGCTTTATTTAATTTTATTGCCAAAAATTCATAATAGAGTGCTCATTGATTTATTAGTTGATTTAATGCAATTGATGAATAATCTAACCGTGAATTAGATTTATTGTGGATTAAGTAAATTAGTCCAATTGTATTAGCATTATTAAATAATGAGACAAAAAATATATATATACATTAGAAGTTGTATTGCTTTCCTCATGTAGGAAAATAAAATTTAAAAATGATTTATTTTAAATGTAATAGTTGGATTCAATTTTGTGAAATAAAATGAATTTAGTTAGCATGGTGGGGTAAATAGAATTTGAATTTAAATGAGTAATATGCATTTGAAAAGGAAAATGAAGTTTTATTAATTTCAAAAAATGAAATATCCAAAAATATCCAAATTTGCAATAACTTTTGGTGGGTGGCTAAATTAGGGGTTTGACATTTTTTTGGAGGCCATAAGGAAAATGCATTCTTTTTTTGAATGATCTTGTTTTTTTTGAGAATTGGGTAATTTGAGAGAGAGCAAGAGGAAACTTGAAAAAAAATCTTGGAGAAAAATTGTTGAAGAGGATTTGGAAAAGCTTGGTGGAGGAGAAGATTTGAAAGAGCACAATCTCCATTGAAGGACTCTTCAAAGACTTGGAGAAAACAAAAGGTTCCTTATTTTCCTTTCTATATGCAAATTTTATTTCAAAAATCTTGTTTGGAAATGGCTCAAATGTAGTTTTGGATAATTCAAATTTTAGATTTTAAACCCATCATGGAATCACCATTCAAACTTGAAAATGAAGAGTTTGCAAAATTTTTTAGAAAACAATATAAACCATAAATTATGCTCCAACCCTCAATGAGAAATTTGAAACATATTTGAAATTTCAAATGGGATTATGAAAACTTGGGTTGTTTAAAAAATTCTCATCTTAAATTGGGAGAAATTTGGGTATTATTGTGTTAAATTCTGAAATTGCAATGGGAATTTTTTTTTATATACCCAAACTATGAGTTTGCCCAATCTGGGTATTGAAAAAATTAATTTTTACAGTCATTGTGTTGACTGCGTGTTTATACATATGCAATATATGCATATATATGTATAATATAGTATATATATATACATATATATGTATATATTGCATATATATTGTCAATTTTTTTTATAAAATTCGCTCTGGTAAATTGAAACATTTTTTTTTGGTCTGTGTTTTTTTTTCCAAAGGAAAAAAAAATGAATGAAACCCAGTTTTTAATTTTTTTCGGTTGCATGTTTTGTTAGGGGTGAAACCCCACGGCGCGGCCGGCGACTTCACTGGCTGCTGCTCCCATGAAGGGCGGCGCTGCCAGTGAAGGCAGCGCTGGGCGCTGCCATCCCTGGCGGTGTCCCCCGCCATGGCAGCCGGGCGGCAGGGAAGCAGCAGGGAGACCCTCGTCTCCCCTGCCTCGGTTGCGCCTTGCCAGCGCGGGCGGGGCTTTCAACTTTACTTTGTTTTATTTTTTATTTTTTTATTTTTTTAATTTTTAATTTTTATTTATTATTTATTATTTTATATATTATAATATATATTATATTATATATATTTTATAATATATATTATAATATATATATTATATTATATATATATCATAATATATGTTATATATATATATATATTATAATATTTTCTTAATAGTTTAAATGTTTTGTTTTTTTATGAATTTGGGATATAATTTATATATATATATATATATACTTAATATATATATATATATGTGTATAGTGTTTTTTTTATATATTAAAGGGTGAAGTAATTTTTTTTATTTAAGATTAATTATTAATTATATATATATTTTAAAGGATATATATATAATTGATAAGTGTGTGTATTTTTTTTGGAAGATGATTTATTTCCTTAAAGTGGAAAAGTAATTAAATTTGATATGAGATATTCATAAAAAGGGTCAGACGAAAACTAGATATAGGAAATGGTGGCTTAACGTAGAATGATTGATTTAATTTATTATATGTATTGTGTCAACAAGAATCATACGAACTTTCAAACCTTTACATGATATGCAAGAACATAGTTGTTTTAAATTGTTTAAATGCACTAATGTGATGAATGATTGGATTTACGAAATCCAAAGGTAGGTTACCTTATATTGTTTGCATACTTCTTTCATCGTGGGGTGCTTATTCTTGTTGGATTTTGAGTCAGATCTCGTAAGTCTTCCAGATTGAATCGTCCTTTATGTGTCTTGAGGTCAGTAGTATGTCAATCAACCTCGTTTGCCATGGGTAGTGTGTATTTGAGTTTAGCGTGTTATCTAATTACCTTGGGCGGGAAAGGTTGACTTTAGGTCATGTTTAGGGATTCATTATCCCTAGGTTGCACTTGAGTACCCTTTTGTGGTGGCATAGTTCCACATGTTGTCTTAGAGAAGTGGCTTGCATTGAGGGCCGACACCCAAAGTGGTGCCAGGAGATCTCAAGGTAAGTTGGTTAATTCAGTGATAACTTAAACCAATTAATTAGTATAGGTGGTACCAGCATTTAAAAAGATTAATTTTTTTGCCTCTCGCTTTAATGACGCGAAGTGCTTGCATAGGCTTTGGGATGAGACGAGAAAGCCCCGAATGGCAAGATCATTATCTTGTCCCTTCGAAGATAACCGATTCAAAATATCCATAATGAGAGTCGCTAGAGGTTACCGATATCCCGAGATGGGGGCCGGGACCTAGGAAGACTTGCCAGGATATCCCATGCAGCATTGTGATGACACTTCTCTTAAGACAGCATTATGTTTGTAATCGTTATGTGTTCATGTATTTAGAATCTGGAAGCATTGTTACCTTTTTGTCATGTGCTGTCATGTTCGTATCCTTTCCCAGTTGAGTCATGTTGCCTATGTTTAGAGGTTGTTGGTCTTGATCTGAAACCCTTGTTACTATCTCCTAGCACGGGGGGTGAGCCTTCGGGTATCACATGGTTGGGTGGAACGTGCACCATACTCCGTTGTTTTGGCATTGGCTTTGTGGATGAGACTTTCGTGTTGGAGAGCTCATGGGATTCCAGTTGCTACCTTGGTTTCATTTATGCTAGTGCTTTGCATCTTATTTACCCTCATTTTATCGAGGTGGGAATTGTAATAAACAATTATGTCATTGATTTGCCTCATTCTGGGAATGAGAGATGTAAATGTAATTATATCACTTTTGTATTGGAACCGAGAAGGATCTCATGGTTTAAATGGAAATCTCATGTATGGAATGTATGTGCTTAAATTAGATTAAGGAATGTTGTTATAGTTCATTCTATGCATGTTGTTTTAATTTGTGAATTAAATTAATCTTTGTCTCAAGAACCTTTAGGGGATTGTTGGCTTCAGTTGTTGGTTGCCATTATACCGTAATTTTTTAAATAAAAAAAAAATTTGTAGTGAAAATTGGTTGTAGTTTGCAACTTCCCCTAGGGTTGCGTGGCGGGGCATTACACATTATATCTAGATTGAGGTGAGGGTAGCTTTGAAATGAAGAAGAGTGGATTTACATCTTATGTTCTAGAAATTGAAAATGCTTGTTTTTAATATTTTAATTTTATATATTAAGTTAAAATATTTTAATTAAAAGATTATATCTTAAAATTACAAATATTTGATTTACAATTTTAGTGTTTTAATAATTATAAAATATATGTAATCCTCCCCGATTGTAGTAAAAAAACAACAACGAACTGTGTAGAAAAAAAAAACTGAAACTGCTCGTCTCATTCTTTCTTTACTCCCACATTCAATGTAAGATTATATATGGTGGAATCAACTCTTATAAATACACTTCGCCTAAAAGAAAAAAAATACTATTAAACTCCAAGGCTTTCCCTAAAGCACAGTATTTTAACAATAAAGCTCTTTTTTCAATTTAAGGGCGGTTTAATTAAAGCTAAGAACTATGTATCACATTCCTTTTTTTTTTTCCTTATTATATGTTTTATAATTTTTATGAAATTTATAATAATTATATGATAAGATTGTTAAAATAATATCAAATTTTAAATAAATGAGTTAAAAATGTTGTTTCAATGTTATTTACTCATAGTAATAATTAATTTTACTTTAAAAATAAGATAAAATAGTTTTAGACACAATCAATATAGTTTTAATTTTTTAAAATATTTAGTTGTATTTCAATTTTTATATATGATATTAGATAAACTATAAATTAAATAATTATAATCTAATTTTATTTTATAAATTATTATTTTTTAACACAATAAAATCTCTTTAATTTTATTTTATAAACTAAAATACTTCTAAACACAATAAAATCAAATCTCTTAATTAAATGAAAAAATAATAATCTCTTAAATAAATAAAAATAATAATTATTATAAAATAGTTCTCAAATAAATAAAAAGTTAAATAACTTTAATATAGTTTTAATTTTTTAAAATATTTAGTTGTATTTCAATTTTTATATATGATATATTAGGTAAATTATAAATTAAATAATTATTACATAGTTATAATTAGAGTTAGAAATAGAATTAGGATTAGTGTTGCAATAGTGTTAGGGTTAGGGTTAGGGTTAGAGATAGAATTAGGATTAGGATTGGGGTTCATGTTTATGTTAGGATTATGATTATGATTAGGCTTAAGGTTAGGGTTATAGATAGGGTTAGGATTAGGGTTAGAGATAGAATTAGGATTAGGGTTAGAAATAGAACTAGGATTAGGGTTCAGGTTAGTGCTAATATTAGGGTTAGGGTTAGGCATAAAACTAAACCTTAACACATTGAATTAGGATTTATTCAATGTGTTACACATGTAGGTGCTACTAACAAATATATAACTTGTGTATAAAATAGGTTAAGATGTCTCAAGGCGTTTAATTTTTTCATCATTCGGCTTTAATAAAAAATAAAGTTGAAAAAATTCAATGCCTCATATATAGGTTATATATTTGCTAGTATATGATCTTAGGTAAATAATAAATTAAATAATTATTAGTTTTAATTTTTTCAAATATTTCCTTTTTGTTCCATGATACTTTGTCTTACTATTATTATTGATATCCATTCTTTATTTAGTTTATGATAAGTACAAGTATGGTTATAATCTAATGGGGAATCGTTATTGTTTAATATTTTTAATTTATTAAAACTCGAACATTTTTTAATGAATGAAAAAAGAAAGCAAATGATATTAAATTTGAATGTTATAAATTTTCCTACAATTCATGTTCATTAATATGGACTATAGAAATATTATATCTAGTAAATTTTGAAAGTTGTTTATATTTTTATGTTATTAGTATATTTAAATTATTTTTTTTTTTTCACAAATTATTTTAAAAAATGTCACTAGAATTAATCTTTGTTTTAATATGTTAGAAATTATAATTGATATTAATTAGCAAGTATTGATTATTGTTATTTCATTTTTTTAGAACTTTTTATAAAAGTTATTTCAAGTAAATAAAATCACTATAAATAGAAATAACTCTTGACTAAATAAAATAAAGAAATCTTGAATAGTTGTAAAGTAAAAAAATATTAGATAAATTAAAACAAAGTTTCAACAATTTTACATTAGTATATTTATATTATTTTAAAAGTAGGATAATAATATTATATAAATATATTATTATAAGAGATATATATTACCATCAAGAAATAATTGTTGTATATGTTAAAAGACATGCAAACATAATAAAAATATATTTAAAAATAAAAATATAAAATCTCTTAAATTAATAAAATAATTCTTAAATAAGTCTAAAGTAAAACAAAATAAATATAAAGTAAATAGAACAACTCTTAATTAAATTAAATAACTCTTGAGTAAATAAAACAACTTTTAAGTAAATTAAAGAAAAGTGAGAATGTGAGAGTTACCATAGCTTCTTCATGAATTTTTTCAATAAAAAGAGGGTGCCATTGGAGGACTAATAGTGTGGTCCCATGGAGTGAGGCTTCCTTAAAATATGGAGCAGATTCTCCTTAAGTTTTTAGCAAAAAAAAATTTAGCTGGTGGTCCCATGAATATTTGCAAGTTTCAAATTTTTGGCAAGCTTGTGGTGGAATGGTGGTGTTGTGAATAAAAAATTAATAAATAAACAACATTTACCTCAAAAATTGTGACAAGTGGAGGAAAGTACTCTTAAGCAGGTGGAGCAATTTTGAGCCCCCCCCAATCCCCCTTGCTGAAATTTTCAGCCACCTACTTATTGGGCTGAAAAAGATTCAATTTAATCATGTAGCAGAGTAATATAGAGGTTGGATGAATCTTATATATTTCAAATTTGAATAAGATTATCCTCAATTATTAATAAGAAAATGGATAGTTGGTAGAAGATGACACTTTGATTTTACAAATTGCTCACCTATTAGGGATCTAGAATCGCCTTTGCATCATTAAAATATTATTTTGGACCATAACCCAAAAGAACAAATTGATCTTAATGATAAGATCTTTATTGAATATCTTAGACCAAAAGGACCTCATCCAAACTTGCATTCAACCTAGTGGTATATCTAGTTATGATAGTATAATTTCAATCATGTGAATGGGCCAAAATTAACTCATCTTCTCTATCAAAATGATAAATATGTAAACATTTCAACTATAGAGAATTTATTTTAGAAACCATTAACATTATCTTGGCTATCAAAATCAAGGTAAAGAAAATTCCTTTTTTACCTTCTTTAGACACTTATATATAGTCATCCATTTTATTCCTCAACATACTTTCCAATAATGGATAAATAATATCCCAATAATTATTTC
>VDFB02197532.1:0-25200 GCA_007258455.2 Sequoia sempervirens | reverse complement strand
AAGTCCTCATGAGGCTTACTAGGTTCCATGGGTTCATTCCAAAATAAATCTAATGAAAATTTTACATGGGAAGAAAAATGATTAAAACGACTATGATGCACAATAACATTTTTATTTTCAAATGGAAATTTCAAGCACTTATGAATAATCAATGGGATGTAATCCATGGAGCATAGCCATGGATAGCCTAACTTCACATGAAATTAGTTTGATGATGAGATAATGGAGAATGATGTTGGCAAGAGACACTGCACAAGTCATTTGGTGTTTTCATTGATGGAAACCCTAGTCAGTAATCCTATCCACACTTCAGTGTTTGCTCGGATCGGAAGTCAGATCGAAGCTATGTGATAACTGTCAAAGCTAGAATAGGGTATTTGATGAAGTTGTGTAAATCGATTCATACATAATTTCCTATTATCATCTTGTGGATCTCAGGGAAGGTATTTTGATGTATAATCTATCATATCTTTGAATCATAGAGCCTCATATTGATTGGTGTGCAAGTTAGAAGATCCAATTTATTGTTTTTCTATTTAATAGAGTAGAAAGGCCAACTTGATGAATGTAGTGTGTTGCAGATATTCAAGGAATTATTTTTGGAGGTGTTTCATGTTTGAGGATGTTGTTTTGGGTCCTCACTATATTGTGTCTGACTTTGGTTGGTGCACATTGATAATTGTTTATGGATTGAGCCGACAATCTGTACATGTTTTATATTTTGTAAAATCCGACATGTAGTTGATATAATTCCTAGTTGTGGATATATATAATAAATTAATCATATAATTTTGAGGTGTGTTTCAATGAGATGCAAAATTCAAAAGGAATATAGATTGATTGTGCACAGTTTCACTTGTTTAGAATAGAGATTGGTGATCCGACTTTACGCATACATGGTTTTAAGAGAAAAATTAGACAGAGTGTGAAGAATGTGATTAATGTGCTTAATCATAACTATACTCAAGCATTAGTAGATGCTATTTCATAATTCATCTACTCTATTTTTCTATCTGTGATTCTTCTTTTGCATAGTAAGCCTTTTTGTATTTGAGTAGTGAGCTCTAGGCAGTGTGCTTGAATGCATGTGCATTCCCCATTTGTAAACAACTATTTTGAGTATACTCATATTGTGGATTAATCTCCATTGTGGTTTTTCCCCTAATAGGTTTTCCATGTAAAAATCCTTGTGTTATGGTGTTGTGGTTGATTGCTTTGTGTTCTTGCATCTTTCTTTTGGCTCAATGCTATAAGTGGTTTAAAGATCAGTTTAATAAAGTTAAATTTTTTAGAACACTAATTCATCCCCTCTTAGTTTTCCATGATTCCAACAATTGGTATCAGAGCCTTGTTCCTTGGAAGAAGTTTAATAGCTTGGGGAAGATCCGAGAAAGTGATTCAATGGATTTTGGGAGTCTTCAACAACAACTTTTGGTGGCACTAGATGATCTTGATCAGTCCAAATTTGAGGTCTAGGAATTGCAAGCAAGCCTCATGAATGCTGAGAAATTCATTCAATCATTGAAAGGAAAAATAAATAAGTCCAGAGAAAAGAGAAAGGAACTTTGTGATTAGATCAAGCAGAAAGACAGTAAAAGCGTGGAAGATGAACAACTAAGTCAAGCCTTGAAGGAAAAGACAAAAGAATGTGAAAAGCTCACTAGAGATAATGTTGTCCTAAAGCATGAGATGGAATCTATTGTGATGAGAATGACCAAGGAGATTGAAGATAGAAAGAAGAATGAAGAGAACCTCACTCAGTCCTTGAAAGAAAAATTTGAAGAATGCAACATAATTAATGATGGATTCAATCAGCTAGAGCTTGAATTGCAACAATCCAGAAGAAATCAAGAAGAGCTTGGAATACAAATTGTTACTCTTAGGGATGAACTTCTTACTACAAATGAATACAAGGAGAAGTTCAAGATTAGCTCAGCTAAACTTGATGAACTGATTCAAAGTTAGAGGACTGGAAGTGGCAAGCGAGGTCTTGGATATGAGAAAGGAGAAAGCTCCAGATATGGTCAAAGAAAATTGAGGAAAGGGAATCAGATGAACAAAGTTGGAAGGTATCCAGTAAGACAACCTAATGCTCAAAAGTTCAACAGATACTATTTTTTTTGAAATAAATTTGGTCATATGGCTACTCAATGTAGAAGTAGAATGAATCCAAGTGGTCTATCATTCTCAGGTCAGTGTTTCAATTGCAGTAAGTATGGTCATAAGTCAAATGAATGCAAAAATATGATGAACAAATTTTTCAATAGAAATGTCAGATGTTATGCCTACAATAGATTTGGCCATATTGCTAACCAGTGCTGATCAAGAGAAAATCAATGGAATAAATGGTCTAGACAAAGAAATGTAGTGTGTTATAATTGCAACAAATATGGTCACATTGCAAGATTTTGTAGAATTAGGAAGGGTCTGGTAAAAAAAGAGAAAAATATGCAGAAGGATGATAAGGGAAAAGGAAAAGTTACTATGGATTAGATCAGGAAGAAAATGAAGAAGACATGGGTGAAGAAGAGTGTTTCTAATGCAGGAAATGATTCCACACTGGAATCTAGCACTAAAAAATTCCTCTGGGAATTAGTGTAAGGCCTTTGGCCTAGGGGGATCTCTTAAGAAAATATTTTATCCCCTATTGGTAGTTGGCACCAGAATTGCAATGGTTGGATTGATGATCTACATATGTTTTGTGATCTCTTGTGGAGTAAACTTATGCAAAATTGAAGGTCTGCACAAACATTTTCTTTCGCAGTCTATGGAAACAGGGTATCCAAAAGACCTAGGGAAAAATACTTTATTGTGACAAAAAGTTAGGTGTGTGAATGATAAAAGGTTATTTCTATTCCTCATTTGTCACATTGCATCTTGAGAAGAAGAAGTTTGGAGAGCTTTGCAAGTGAATTCTGGCATGATACAAGTTTGAAGGCGATTTGGTGATCAAACCCTAATCCAATGAAAGGTATTTATCTGTGAACTTGTGAACTTGAAATTTATGGAAATGGCTACTTCATTGGTTGTTGATATCAAGGATAAACACCACCCAAAATTCAAATGGCATCCATTCAAATCTATTGAGATAGAGCCATTAGGTGCATCTTTTTTTGTTCTGTATGGTGTTTTGCATATTGAAGATATTAGAGAATATATTCATGTAAATGTTGAAGAATTAGGAAGCTCCCAGTTGTTAAATTTGTACACAAATCACATTGTGGGAGAAGATCTTTGTGTAAGGCCCAAATTCAAAACCTTGGAAGAGAAGTTCACTCGAATTGTGAAATTTCACGTGTTTGACGAAAATGAATGGGTCTGATATATACTAAGTCGAGTGCACATGTCAAGTTCACGTGGTTAAGTTAGCCTTTCAATATCAAAAAGGAAGCTATAAGGATTGTTACTAGTTTGAATTCATCCGGTGGGTTGCCGACATTGAAATCTGTGAAGAACCAAATAGTCACTAAGGCAACTAGTTTAGTTTTTGACAAAAGAGCCATGACAATTAATGACATCATTGAAGTGGATGTAACATTTTATTCTTTGGTTATTGGATATAAAATCTATCACTCCGGCCGAGATAACTCTATATCTGGTACTGCAATCTATGTAGCTTATCAGAAGGTTAAGGAAAATGCAGAATATGACCCATGTGAGTTACTCTGAGGCCAAATAATTGAAAATCTTGGAAAAATCAAGACGGATAAGAACTCTTTCAAGTATGGAAATATGTTTTTATGTATATTCTTCTACATCATGAATGAAGTTCTGGGAGTTGGTAAAGTGCAATGGCAAGGTGATAAATCTGTAGATGTTCAAATTAGAGACATTTTGTATAGAATTGGTGACAACAAAGCAAGGAAAACTGCTATCTGGGGTTACTTCAAAAGCTTTCAGAGTGTAATGCAAGCCAGGGAAAGGATTCTTACATCTATTGTGGAAAAATATAAGAACACTATTTGCTTCATGGTTGACATTGATCATTGTTTGATGGAAGCAACAAAACCTAGAATAGTTTGGATAATGCCTATGGGTTATGAGGTTGAAGAACACATTTTGGAGCTGTATGCTCAACACTTATTGAGTAAAACTCAGGATTTGATAGAAGGAAGGTTTGGTACCTTTGAAGAGAAAGATATACAAGTGAATGAACAACTAAAGAAGCCTATGATAGTTTGGAAGGTGAGAAAGGAAGTTGAAGGTTTTGTAGAAAGCATGGGCATATCAACTGAAGCAGTGAGGGGCGCTAGGAGGAAAAGAGAACAAGCTGAAGGAGAGCCTACTAGAACTGACTTAGCTAGTCCAACAACATCCTTTTCCAGATCTAGATCTACAAGGATCTCTGCACTCTCATCTGGTCTTGCAAAGAAATCAAGCCCTATAAAAGCTCAAGTCAAGACATTTGAGAGAAGGAAAGATGAAGAAGGATAAAAGAACAAGAGTCTATGTTGCTGTTGAAGAAGATGAAGAAACCGGATTTGATGAAGTAAGAGAAATCAAGAATAAGGGAACAAAGGAAACAAAAGTCTCTAAGGACAATCCCTCAAGTGAAGAGAAAGCAAAGAAGAAGGTGAAAACTAATAGGTTAGGTATGTCTGTAGAGGAAGTGTAAAAAGCTTTGATTAAGGATGGTAATCTCAAACCACTTTCTGAATGGTATGACACTTTTGATAGTGCCAGTCAGAGAATTCTTGAAGAAGCCACAATAAAATATTTGAATAATTTCAATATGACTCTCATAGAAATAATGTCCGAGTTTCCTAAGGGTTTATATTAAGTCTTGGAAATGAGGAGAGTAAATGCAAGAACTGAAGAAGAACACGTGAGAGAATGCATACTTTCTGATCTATGTCTGGTAATGTCAATAGATGAAATGAAGAAAATCCTCAATGATGCTAAAAGAGATTTTAAGAGTGAAAAAAGGGTGAATAAGCTTATGCTTGGGTAGACTGAGGAAGTGGCAAAAGATACTAAGAAAATTCTTAAGGTAGTTCTATTGAAGAACATATATAATATTGTTTCTGAAGAAATTCATGATGAAGATGTTCCATCTAGTTCAGAAATTGAAGATGTGAAAGAAGACATAATTGAGGATACTCTGAATCCTCTAGATATGAAAGATACTAAAATTCCTATGGAGACTGAATCTCCTAAAGTTGTGTTAGTTGAAGAAAAAGAGATTCCTAAAGCCATGCAAGAATCTGTGATTGGAGAGAAGGATGAGGCAAAGGAGGTTGCTGTGGAAGCAAGAGACACTACAAAGAAAGTAAATGAGTTTTTAGAAGAACAACATGAGGAGTTTAAATATGAATTGGTTGAAGGTCCTATCAACTTGGCCACTCTATCTCCTATTTAGAAGCTGAAGGTAGCTTCATTTACTCAGGCCAAGGCAAGGGAGGAGATACTAAAATCTCACATTGAGGATAGTGAGATGCTAAGTCTTGCATCTGCTATCATGGAGAAGATCATGCCTATATATGTGAAGGACTCATATGATTCTCCATCTGGTCAGCTGAAGAAGCTTATCAACTCTATAAGTACTCACTTTGAGTCTCTTAGGAAAGTCAGCTAAGGATAAGGTTCAGAAAGAATTTGATGCAAATAGGTTTAGTAGATTGGAAGGTATGATTACTAATGATAAATATTTGTTAGCTACTTATGTAAAGAACATTCAAGGTGCATTATTTGAAGGTGGAAATATATATAAGTCATGCTTACCTTTGTCTAAATTCATTGAGGTCACTGAGAAGAAAATTAAGGAATATGAGAAATAGTTAGCAGATATTTCTCAAGCCTTTGATCCTCTAACCATTTCTGTGAGTAAGCAAGAAAGTCATATCCCTATTTAAAAAAATTAAAATTTTGAAGCATGAAAATGATAGAATTGTTGAAAGGGTATGTAAGCTAAGAGGACTAATTGGTCCTAAGATGGAGACAACGCTTAGTTCATTAAAGGAAGCACATTGTGCTATGGCTATTAGTGATCTGACAAATCTTGAGTCAGCAGAGATGCAATCCTATCTATTATGTGGTCACATGACTATTCCGAAGAGTCTCAAAAATGGTTGGGACAGTGGTTTGAGCTTGTTGAAGAATAATTTTGCAGATATATTCAAGTTCATGTAAGTTAGAAAAGCATGTTTGTACATATACAATTTTGTATGATTTTTGGTATGCGGATTCCCGTCTTTGTCATTGATGTCAAAGGGGGAGTGTAGGACAGTGAAAAATGTCATATTCATCTCAGGGGGAGTTGCATTTTGAAGTTTTGACTATTGTAGTGCATTCATGTTGGTACTGGTTCCAAAACTTAGTCATTTTTCACTAAGTATTGCCATCAATTCCAAAGGGGGAGATTGTTGGCAAGAGACACTACACAAATCATTTGGTGTTGTCATTGATGGAAACCCTAGTCAATAATACTATCCACACTTCAGTGTTTGCTCTTACTGAAAGTTAGATCAAAGCTATGTGATAACTGTCAAAGCTAGAACATGGTATTCAACGAAGTTGTGTATATTGATTCATACATAATTTACTATTATCATCTTGTATTGTGGATCTCAGGGAAGGCCTTTTGATGTATGATCTATCTTATATTTGAATCATAGAGCCTTGTATTAATTGGTGTGCAAGTTAGAACATCCAATTTATTGTTTTTCTGTTTAACAGAGTAGAATGATCGACTTGATGAATGTAGTGTGTTGCGGATATTCAAGGAATATTTTTTGGAGGTGTTTCATGTTCTAGGATGTTGTTTTGGGTCCTCACTATGTTGTGGCTGACTTTGGTTGGTGTCCATTGTTAATTATTTATGGATTGAGCCAATAGTTTGTACATGTTTTATATTTTGTAAAAGCCAACATGTAGTTGATGTAATTCCTAGTCGTAGATATATATAATTGATTACTCATATCATTTTGAGGTGTGTTGCAATCAGATGTGAAATTTATAAGAATATAGACTGATTGTGCATAGTTTCACTTCTGTAGAACAAAGATTGGTGATCTGACTTTAACCAAACAAAGTTTGAAGAGCAGAATCAGACAAAGTGTGAAGAATGTGATTAATATGCTTAACTGGAACTATACTCAGGCATTAGAAAATTCCATTTCATAGTTCATATACTCTAGTTGTCTATCTATAATTCTTCTTTTGGGTAGTAAGCATTTTTGTATTTGAGCAGTGAGCTCTAGGTAGTGTGCTTGAATGCATGTGCTTTCCCCATTTGCAAACACCTATTTTGAGTAAACTTATATTGTGGATTAATCTCCATCATGGTTTTTCCCCTAACAGGGTTTCCATGTAAAAATCCTTGTGTTATGGTGTTGTGGTTGATTGCTTTGTGTTCTTTCATCTTTCTTTTGGATCAATGCTATAAGTGGTTTAAAGATCAGTTTAATAAAGTTAATTTTTTTAGAAAACTGATTCACCCCCCCTCTCAGTGTTCCTTGATTCCAACAAATGAGACATCTAATTATTTTGGTCCAAATTTTAATGGGAGAGTGATCGAACCTATCGTAGGGCGAGAAAAACCATCACGTGTTTTGATCCATTCTTTTGATTGTTCATAATAATATTGATAAAGTTCATTTACAAACAAGAATTCCTTAATGATCACATTCTCTACACGTACAAGATCAATTAATATCCCATTAGTAGGATTTTCATTGATTCTTCTGGCTATGTAAAGAGGACCATTGGGTGCATATTTAATTATGTCATTCTATGAGAATTAAATGTCAAGAGACAATTTGTTTTAGCCCTTAAGAGGTTGAATGCCAATGAGGTTGACCATACCTTACAAGTCATCCCCATAATCACCCATGTTATTATTATTCATGCCTTTTAGTTTATCCTTTGAATGCAAATTTTACTTTTGAATAATGCACTTGTTTTGATCAATTGATAAATAAAAACAACTATAGAAAACAATAAATTTTGAAACTAAAATTGAGATATGAAAACAATAGAAAATAAATTAGAAAAAGACAAATTTATGCTCAAAAATTTGAAAAATGACTTGTACAAGGATAGGTTCACCCAAGGGTGAATGGGTCTTTGTATAGAGATTTAAAAAGTTAAATTTTGAATTTATAGGTTAATGTTTAAGTTTTGTGTTTTAGGTTGCAAAAAAGTTCTTTTAGTTACAAATTTCTTGTATTTGACGATTAAATTCACATGCAATTTGATGGTAAAAATCAAACACAATGACAACTTTTGAGATGCAATTTTGAATAAATTTTTTGATGTAAATGACTAAAAGACACCCTTGATATAACTAATATGTAAGATGTATGCAAGATTTATGGAATATTTTTAGATTTTTGTGAATTTAAACGATGTAAATATGCAATTTTGAAACCCTTAATGAGATGCAACAAAAACTAATGCAAATCCTAGATCTAGGGTTTTAGAGACTTCCAAATTAGAATTTATGATGCACAATTTTAGGTTCACCAAAATGAAATGAAAGAAAAAAAAAAGGGTGAAGGAAACCAATATGGAATGATGCAATGGCCTAGGATTCAAACACCCCTCTCCCTAATTTCATTAGAAAGAGAGAAGACCACAAAGGGATAGGATTGAATTTTAACCTTGAGGTGAGTCAAGCTTATTTTGAATCTTGGGATCTCAACTTTCTTATGATAGAAATGACTGATTTGTAATATTTTGGAATTATTTAAAGTACATTAACTAAGTGAATTGTATGACCTAACACTTGAAATGAATTTTTTTATGATAATAGAAATGAAAAAGACAATTTGCAGGAAGATTTGAGAAGGGTAAGCTAGTGTTCACCTATGATAATGTAATGCCCGTCATCACGAACCCCAATGGACAATTAAACAATAATCACAGCACAATTTTTTTTTTTTAAAAGTAAACATAACATACATGTAATACACATTAAGTCATGACATAAATTTCATTTAAGTAAATTCACTAACACATACATCCCTTGGGTACACGAGGATTCATTACGTGACTTAGATCCACACAACGACAATAAAGAATAAAATCCAAAGATATAAACATTAACAAATATAACACATACATGATAAAGCATTGATAAGATACCATCCGTGTACATAATTACAACATATATATGAATAACTCAACACATTGAATAACAACTGTCATGGCCAATATCCACACAAGGTTTAACATTACATTATAGTACAATGTTCAAGAGGTACAATGACACAAAAGTGTTTCCAACATAAATGGAAACCATACACAAGATAACATGGTACAAATAAACCGATGAATACAAAGTATCATAACTAGCTCCAAGCAAACAATACAACTTTGGAGTCACTGCAACAACACCAATCGAACCTCTCGATCTAATTAGGGACCCAATGGGGTGCTTAGCATGTTCCACCCGACCATTGGTCCGAAGACCCACCCCCCGTGCTAGGAGCTAACAAGAAGGAGACTGCAACCAAGAACATCCAAATAGGGAACCACAAGACTCAACGCCATACAAAAGTATCATAAAACTCAAGGATTACAAGAGTCAATATAATAACTTAAAGTCACAAATCTCATCACATAAATCAAAGCAATGATCAGTAAACAAGTAACCAAAGGATGATCGTGAAACACTTCCAAATCAAACCGACTAATAAACACATAATACACCTCCAAATTGCAATGTAAACAATACAATAACATCATATCAATAGCACTATAAGAGTACAAGGTCGGAGTCAAATATCAATGAGATCATACAAGACCACAAAGTACACCAAAGATGTATCAAAGGCAATACTCCATAAATCAATATAAGTCCATTCAACCACAATCTAAACCAACTCCCATAACATACTCCCAGAGGAACATAATAAAGTAAAACACCTGGGCAACTAGGGGAGAGTGTCATCACATGGCTTAACATGGATTTGCTAGGCTACCTATTGCAAGGTACTGCCTCCATCTACTGACGGATTATCCAGGCAACCAAGCACTAGGAACCGCCTCCATCTATGGTTTGCCAAGCTACCTATCTCAAGGAACCG
This sequence comes from Sequoia sempervirens, assembly GCA_007258455.2. Taxonomy (NCBI): domain Eukaryota; kingdom Viridiplantae; phylum Streptophyta; class Pinopsida; order Cupressales; family Cupressaceae; genus Sequoia; species Sequoia sempervirens. The sequence continues at coordinate 15,172 of VDFB02197532.1, read as the reverse complement.
CCCCATAGGGTTGCTCATGCGGAACCGTTACCTTACGTGAAGTCAAGGCAACGATCATGCCAACCACGGCCTTCTCAATCCCCTTTAGTCTATGGTAGCACTAAAAGGTGGATGAGGCAACAATTATCCTTTTAGTGTATTACTACCCAACCCTCCTAAGTTATTATTAGGTTTTCACTTGATTACTAACTCACTGCGGGTTATCCCTGCCCTTCCCTTAAGCGGCACCCACCCCCACGAGGGCCACTCTCCCCAGAGACCCAACAACATCAAACCAAAACCAAGGGTTGTACAACATAACAAGAACATTAGATCACAATAGAGAAACATGTGAGGCATTACCCATCTCGCTATAAACACATAACCAAGTCTCAACAATCCTCGTACAACCCTTTCAAAATCCTGATACCAAAACACTTGCCACTTCAAGGGCACATAAAAGGAGAGACATTGACCAACAATAAAAACAAGCCTCTGGAAGACTCTCAAAAAGTTTACACTAGGGTTTCCCCATCAAAGAACTGACAACAATAATTGCAAGGCCACAAGAACTATTTTCAATTCAAATATAATGAGAGAATACATCAAAATAAGATCAACAACAATAAATAAAAACTCTTCTCGATATCTAACAACTATGAAACAATAGAAATCAACTAATTCAAAATTCGAATCCTAAAATCAACCCAATGAATCAACACAACAAAAAAAATAAAGATCAACTTAGATCCTCCAAATCGCACACACAATTCATCATGACATTTGATGGATAAGATCTCCTCAAATCAAACAACCAAGAATTTACCACTTAGGGTAAAACCAAAAACCATACAATTTCACAAATTCAATAAAAAGAAGATTCCCCAACTTAAAATCATCTCAAGAGAAGTCACATTGAAAGGTTCCGCCGAAATCACCCATAATTCCAATACGACCCAAGGAATAAAAATCACTTATGATACCAAGCAGTACCAAGAGACACTCATCAAAATGGAACATCACATTAACTCTCACATGTACATAAAAATATATATACCCAAAGCACAATCACTAAAGATCAGTAAACACTCAAACACCATATATCCATTTATCCATTCGTTCAATAAGAAGTAATTTAAAACAACTAAGGGAGTTATTTGAACATATTTCCTAATTGACCAATATCTCCTAATTTACGCATGGTTTCAAGAATATGCAAATAAGAGAATCATTGTTCCTGGTATAATTCTATAAGATGAGAGGAGTTGGATATTAAGACAATGTTTATTTAATTCATAAACTAAAAGAAATATAAAGGGATTAAAAGATATCACCAAATTAATACTATAAAATTAGAACACCAAATAAGAGAACATATAAGAAGAAGTAAATATATACTTCATATTTTAATTTCCACTATATTAAAAGAAATCCCAAGTTAATATTTTCAACCTACCTTTCTATTTAAATTAGATACAATAATCAGTAATATTCTAAAAGCACATATATTTCCTCTTAAACTAATAAATGTGAGGATTCTATACTTCATCATCCTTAATACATGATGACCAACCACATAGAAAGATTTCATATTAACAATTGGTATCTTTATTTATTCAAATAAAAATCCTTTAATTAAATACCACTTCAACCAATATCCAACCTATTTATTGTAAAAGAAATATATATATAACTTCACTTTCTTATTACAAATAAGAGATCATTTATCTAGCCGGGATATAAATCTAATCCTTCACAACATAACCTTAACCTAAATAAAATTAATATCTTCAGTTAACCTACTCTAATTCATTCACTTCATTAACTAAATATCTTTTAATGTAATTTCCTTAACTACTAATATTACTAATATTACCTAAAAGCAAGATATTAATTCATTTCATAATAGCAATAAAAGAATATACCCTTCGCATAATATTTACCTTAAACCTATTCTTAAGATTCCATTTCCTAACATTGTACATGCGTTTATTATTTCTCACTCAACTGAATACTAATATAGAAAAGTTACAGGAGAAGTCAGCCATTAATAAATACTTAAATCCTATATTATGCTCAATATATAAATGCTATTATAGAATGCAAATTCATTACTATGTTTTATATTATGATCACATATAGTTACATATATATATATAGAACATAAATATGTTTATTTTCACCTGGACAAGAATTATGCATCGAAAGAACCCTAAGACATTTCCATAAAAAAAAAAACAACCAGAAGAAAATTAAGAGAATTAAATACAGACTAAGGACATGAAGAGGCAAATTGCATCCCTTTAGGATCAAAATATGCATTGGTGCCATGAAGAAGACTGGCTATGCTCTAAGCAAGGAGTAAACATCATGCAACAAGAACCGATAGAGGTAAGTCGAATCTCTAAAATATTCACAACTATAATTATTGGAGAGAGAGAAAGAGGCATTCTATATGGTGTTAAGTGTAGAGACTGTGATGAAAAAGAGTAGACATATTGACAATGAAATAAGAGAGATCATTTAAACTTTTAAACTTCCTATTATGCTCAAGCTCGCGGCCAAGACAGGATGACAAAGAAATCAGAGGGATTATTTAAATCTATACATCCTACCATGCTCAAGTGCGTTCGTTGTGACAGGTTATCAATGAAACCAAAGAGATTATTTAATTTACTATATGCCGCTGTGATAAGTTACCAAAAGTTTCAGGGAGGCTATTTAATTCTGTACAATACCTCAACTCTAAACGCTATAATAGAGACAGGTTGCCAAGTATATTAAATAGTGACTAATGGAATTTGGAAATATCGACATCTTCTTGCATTATTGTCAAATCCCAAATGTTATCCCCAAGATTGAAGGTAAAGAGATAGGTGAGATGCAAATACGTGACTTAAGAGTAGGAGAAATAATGAACAACTTTTCTTTTTGAACTAGACACAGTTCTGTTTGGCAGCGAGTTTTTAGAGATGCACTTAGATTGAAGTTTGGGAGTTAAACTTCACCACGATCAAAGGTGAGCTCTCTATTATGTTAGAATATTGACAATATTTATTTTCAAGTGCTGCAATTGCGATAGATTGTCAAAAGAATCAAGTAGGTTGTTTAAATCTTTAAACTTCCTATCATGTTTAAGCGCTGCAATTTAGATAGGTTGACAATGGATCAGGGTTATTTATATCGTAGTCTTTCCAAACTGGCATAGGAGTTATACTATACCACTTGTGAAAATCCAGGAAGCATTCGAAAAGGAGTTATGAGGTCTAGTTGAAAGATGGTAATTCGATTGTACATTGGAGATGGTTTGAGAATTATATGGTGGAGACCATTACAAGGTAATGTGCGCCCTTGCAGGTACATAGGATCTCTTCCTTCTACACTAAAAACAAAAGAGAATGACTAAATATACACTGGACATTTCAAAGTTTAAGGTAATGAAAAGAAGGCTTCAAGCTGATATAATATAGGTAAACTATGTTTCCCAACCATTTACAACTTTAAAAGTCCTCAACATTTATCATGCGTGCTTCAATTCTAAATCCTCAATGCTCAATTTAACACCAATATAGAGCCACAAATTGGTTCCATAAAAGATCTGAAATTTGCTAATGTTAACAACCAAGAGTTCATCATCGTTCAAGTGGAATAAGTAAGACATACCTGTGAAAACTCTTTTCATCCTAGACTAGGCTCCTTCCCTTCCCTGCTCACCTCTTCTCACTCGTACTAGTCCTCCTTCTTTAACCTTCCCTTCCTCATCCTTCATAATCCCCCCAGAGTTGTCTCTTGAATTCCAATTTATGAGTTTCAATGATTGAAATATCTGCCTGGAAGGTGATGAGACAGAGGAAGATAAAGCATATACCATCTTTTCTAGCTTTCTTTCCCTTTCCTCTTCCCAAAATCTTATCATGATGCTTTATTATTATTTATTTATTTAGCAATAAACTATTTTTTTTCCATTTTTCAACTGATTTCCTTGCTTTAATCCTTATTCAATCTTGAGTTCAAATTTTTAAATATTTTATCTATGTTAATATTTTCTCAATTTTAAATTTCTTAATTAAATTCACTCATTAGACAATAATTATTTTTATTAAATTCATTTACTTACAATTATATTTCTTTCATCTTAAAATAAGAAATTTTCAATGATAATACAATCAACATTTATTATTAAATCTAGCTCTTTATTTGATCCCAAACCAAATCAAGTGATCTTAAAAAATAGGTTAATTTGATAAATTACATCTAGTCATAATATTAGTGATATTGTCTAACATAAAAAATCAAATTAAATAATGCAATCCCAAAATCCTCATGACCTAGCAAATCACCAACCACATGTAACAAGCGAAAATGACATGGCCACCAAACAAACCAACTTCCTAAATTTCAAGAGAAAAAAAAGCAGAGGCATTCACAGGGTTTGGTTTTAGGCTGTTTTCACCTCTGGTGGGTCCTATGTAGAGGTCCAAAATTAGTTTTTGCAATCCTTTGATCCTAGATCTAAGCTTTTGATTCCTCCAAGTTTGATTATTAGAAATCCAAAAATAAAATCTATAGGTGAGTTTTTGTAGCTTGACAACAATGATGAAAACTTCTGCAACTTTGCAAAATTTCTCCTTAGATGAACTTTCAATCCTTCTACACCTACAAATATGCACATACAAAGAGAGAAGCAAAAATGTTTGTTTTGGGTGAATTAAAAAAATAAATAAATCCACCATTAAGTTGCAATCATGTTAAACTATCGACTCAAGGATCATTCACCAAGAGGCATTATGTACCCTTTCAATCATCTGCAAACAACTTTATTACCCATTCCTTAAAATGCACAGGGAATACACCTTTCTATACTATTGAGACATTAACAAGAGACAACTCCAAACAAAACAAAGACACCTCCAAATAGAATAAAATGAAAAGAATTCAAACAAAAAATAGATTCAAAGGTGCTCAAGCATGACCCACAACCACTCATATTTAGAACATTAAGACTCACAGTTGCTCATGAATTGCACAAAGAGGGATGCAGTAAATTAAACATAGAAACAACAAAATTTTACCTTGTACCCTAGACAATGAAGAATTGAATTAGCCCACTTATGCTTCTCTCATAATCCCCTATAGAAAACAACCCCCAAAACAAAAAAAAACTATCCCTCCACAACAAACCCTTCCATATATATAGAGAGATCCCCTTTTTCCTTCCATCAGTTATTTTCACTCTTTCTTTTTTTTTTATAAATGAGGGAGCAATTCTAATTTCCCACATAACACAATTCATTTCTTACACCAATAAAATTTTAAATAAAAAGAAATTATAAGTCCAAATTCAACCTCGAAAATCAAAATTTACATTGACACATAAAAACAAAACAACACATTACTCCACCATGTGGAGTGGGATGACTAGGGTTCTCAAGGCTCTCTTGTTTCCCATATTGATTTTTTTTACATTTACTTGAATACTTGTTAGTTCATCATAAGATTAATAATTGAAATGAAATATTCACATGTGCATCATCAATTTCGATAATATTTGAATTTGCATACTTTAACATATTTTCCTTGCTCCCCTTGGACGAGAATGACTTGTTTCATGGTAGTGGTTCCTTAAAGAACCCATCTCTCATGATATTATCGAATGGTCCATAGCACTCATTGCATCTGGGTGATGCTTTCCCGCGGTGAAGCCAGTGGTCGGGAGATCCATATCGATGCGCTTCAAAATGGTAACAACTCAGCGGGCTTAACCTTAAACTCCACGGTTGTAGCGAGAACAGGCTTATCTTGCGATGGGTGACTCGGGCGATAACGTAACATCACCGTCAATAATAAATAATTCATCATGAAAAGAAGATAGTTCTTGATAACCTATCGCTATCGTCAATAATTGACTTCAACTTGACCGCGGTTGAATCACGATAGCAATATCATAATTTGACGTGGAAAAATACCTCCCTACTTATCAATGACTTGATCTTACAAATAAGAATGCCCAATTTTTGCCACTCAATGTTAGGAATTTTACAATTTTAATTCTAGAGGTATGCTTGATGAGTATATAGAAGATAATATTGGTAATGTTCAAAATAACATCCGAGTAAATTCAAAGGATGTTTTTCCCCTAGTAATAATCCAAGTGTTAAGATAAAGTCAACCTTTTTATTTGGAATGAAGAAGCTTTTACATAATTATCTAATCAACAAAATAAATCAATAGTGTTAAAATAGTTTCTTTCCAAAATCAAATTATGAAGTACAATCATAGACGAGAAAATTCACTAATATAGGTTAATACATGTGCATAGAATATGGAAATCTTGAAATAAGGGTATGATGCTTATAATAGGACCTACAATCCTTCCATTATCATTATGCATACAAGTGCTGCAATTCTAAACTAAGAGATAATGAATTCCTTCCCTACACCATTAAGAGATCATTTCTTACTATAACATGAAATGAATAATGGAGTGAGAATAATAATATTTAACTAATTATTTCTATGTTTTAAACCATACTCATGACATTGCTTAAATTCACAAAATGACCTACATTATATCCTTATGTCTCATGTGACACATATCACATCTTACACTTTACACAACACATGTCACCATATTTATATCAATATATAATTATCTATTTCATTATGTTGATGAGGTTAACCAATGATAACAAAACCCAATAAAGGAAATCATAATAATAATTGATGTTCACAAGGTTGGGACCTTACATTCCCCTCCCCTTAGACTAAACTTCCTCTTGGAAGTTACTAAGGATTGGGAACATAATCTCCACTCAGGAATACACATAAGTATTTGGAAACAACAATTTCTCACTTACTAATTTGACTAAAATCATAGAATTAAAAAAAAAGAATCGAGTATAAAATATTGAATCTCCTACACCATTCACCAATAAGAAGCACACATAAGATGAATAGATCCAACAAATTTCAATGAAGGGTGTTAATGACAACTGCATAGCTCTTAGATTAACAACCATATCCATTTAAATTTTTAGGGCCTCATATATAGTTAAGGCTGTAGCAACACCTTTCATGGACTACCATTCTTAAGGTTTAGGTTTATGTAAGTGTATATTAAGAAGACATTTCATTTCTTCAACCATCACACACATATTAGGTCACATTCCCAAGAATATTTAGTTCTTTTTCCATTGTTTTACTAGTTTTATAACACTTACCTCATAACTTATTGCACAATATATTCACTTAAAATTTTACACATATATCATAATAAAACTCACACATTTCACATCACAAGGGTTACACATATACAATTGGAACCACATCAATACCTTTATAAATGAATACTAGTCTCCTAACAACTATCACTTATAATGTTTAGATTTGTCTTTCTTAAGTGTCCAATTTTTTTAAAACCATGGCACTCATACTAGACCACCTTCGTAAAGAATACTTAGCCATTATACTCTCATTAAAACAAATATTAACAACCATTCATGTAGTGAATAATCATTAACCACCAATTATAATTTAGAATAACAAAGGGGGCATTTAAAAGGGTCATGGAAGGTTCTTTTGATTAGATTGTCAAAATTTAAAATCTTATTTCTTGCATTGAATCAAATGGAAGAAATTCATTTCAAAGTAGCCAAATCACACCAAACCAAGTGCATTAACCTATATTCTAGGGGTGGATAATGAATATTTTGTTAGGTCATATGATGAGCACACGATTATACTAAGAGGGCGTGAATTAGTATAATACAATCTTCTATGTTTTAGCTTAACAATTACAATATCATCAATTGCATAATATCAATAACAAGAAAACATGATTTATGTGGAAACCCTTATAGGAGAAAACCACTAAAAATATTGATTTTATATATATCTTTTACAATAATTTTAGGCACCAACCTATAGGAGGCACCAATCCCAAAAATTGAGCACCAACTCTGTAAGAGACACCAATGTCTTTAATTTGTAGGTGCCAACCTATTGGAGACACCAATCTTGGTCATTGAGCACCAAATTAGCAAGATAATCCAATCTCTTTAGACTGAGGCACCAAGCTCATTCCATGTGAGGTGCCAACCTCACCAATATAATAGATCACTTTCACAATGTTGCTTCTTTAAAAAATGATGGATAATTGAATTGATTCACAAAATCTTCTTGTAAATGATATACTCTTCACAAATTTGATGCACTTGATTTCATATAGCTTCCTCTTTCATGTCTAGATATTCATACTCCATTAGATTTGTATATACTTCTTTTAAATCTATATGTATAAACTCATACTTTGCTGGTGTATATATTTTATCTTCAACACTCCTCACTATATACAAAAATATATTTATTACACTTTAATCTCCTTCATAAAATGTAATAAGCAACCCCAAATTTTCTTTTTTTCCTTGATACTTCCCATCTGCTGTATTTATTTTCCCATGTTTGCTTAAGGTTTGTTTGATTTTTTTCACACATGCTATTCATGATTCAATGGTACCAAAGAAATATAATAGTTTGTGAAAAGAGCATACAAGTAACATTCACGATTCAACAATGTCAATGAAATATAATAGTTTGCAAGTAAAGCATACAAATATTTTATTTAAAATTTATCATTCATGCCTTTCAATTATCATATTTCAATGTCCATACAAGAGCAGATTAAACACCTATCATTAATCAGATTTTGGTTCGTTACAAATCAACTCTAGACTCCAAAAAAAGCACTTAATTAAAGACCTAGAAATTGCTTCATAAAGTTGTTTATGTATTCTTAACATGCCATTCCCAACACATAATGAAAGGTTCCTCGAGTTTGAAGCTTCATTGCTGTCAAAGGAATCCTCCAGAGGTTTCCCTAGGCTAATATCAACACTCATAAAAAGGCCGACCTGATTGGAGAAACAACCCAGATTAAAGCTCAGTCCAAGGGCAATGAACTAAACTTTAGATGTAACTATGTTTTATACTTTCCCTAATGAAGAGTGGAGCATACACAACAAGGAGTTACTAGAACAACCTCACATGCAACCAAATGGTTGATGATAGTTGAAAAACCAACACCAAAGAGAGCCATCCTTCCTCTAGGGGCAATTTTCTCCAATAAATGGAATCCTCCACCAAAAACTCTAACCCAACACTCAATAGAATTTCCTTTACAAGAGGCTTCAATTGATCAAACACCCACAACGATATAAAATTCCTTCTCAAAGTTATGAGCTAAAACATGCATTTTAGGTGCATAAACAAGGAACCCAAAAAATAAATAAAATCACCACCAAAATGAATTGAAATCTCACCAAAATCATTTCCCAGATTTAACAAGCTAAATCCAACAAATTCCTCTTTAAAATATATAAAAAATATTCATCACTAAAGCCTGTAATCTGCAACCTTGTAGTACAAACAAAGCTCTTGTGTGAAGCCTCCTCTAATCCTTCCTGATGTTGTCTTTGACACATGAAGAAATGATCTTTGATGAGGTTTTCATCTCAGTGAAGTCTGGTTCAATCCCTTAAGCTCCTAGAGCTCAAAGAGAATGTACAACCAAGTTCATGTCCAAAACATCCATATAAAAAATGGCCTTCCAAATGAAATATTTAATACTTCAACTTAAGGCAACTAGTGATTCCTAAAATTCATGCCAAACCCAAGCATTTGATTTTGATTTTTTTTTATTTTATTATTTCCTTCCATAGTTTGGGTGCCCAAGGTTAGAATAATATAATTTAGCTTTTAAAACAACTTCAAGTCATGAGACTAGGCGCCCCTTGGTCATTTTTAAAAATAATTCCTCCTTAAGTCTCCTTTTTTTAACTTAACATTATAAAGTCACTTTTATAAGCACATTTCCCAAGGTAACATTCAAATATTAAAATAATTTCCTCAAAGTGACTTAATCATTTGAATATGCAACATTGACAAGCCTGACTAGGACCAACCTACCATGGGTGACTTAATAATTTTAGAAAGTCCTAAAAATAGTAAGTAGCACTCTAAAACTCGCATCAGAGGGAAACTGAGGAGCTAAAAAATCCTCGCTGAAGACTGAAGCATAGCACCAGACCCCCTGCTAAAATTAACAATTACTAAAAATAGTAAGTGTTCCAAAATCATCCTATACTAAAAAGGACATTATAAAATGGGGGCATTACAGTCTGCACCAGATTGGAGCAATTCCTGTAAAGCACTGCAATCTACCGTAAGAATCAAACTACAACAAGGAAAGATCCCAGGGTCCCAAATAATTCTAGGAGGTCTATAGCTCCATTTGCGCAAATCCCTATCCCGCAAGGTACCAATACCAAAGGCCTCCTGCAAATCACTAGTCAGAGGAGTGACGAAAAACCATAAAAACTCAATCCACTCCTCAATATTATGTCCCTCAAGAGAACCAAATTGAAGGGTCACCAAAGTAAGCTTGAGAAAATCCACACTGGCTCTCTCATGCCACCAAAAAGTTGCTCTAAAAAATAGTGTGAATCAAGGAATCCAAAAGAATCTCATAAGGGAACCATCGTGCTGACCTTGCATCACACTATACATCATTGTCAACCCCATGTACTCAGACTGTACTCTCCCATCCCTAACTGCAATATTTAATAAACCATCAACTAAAACAACAAATCCCCTCGCCGAGATGTAACTGCAGTCAACAACACTAACCTAAGTGGAATAAGATAATGGGGGAACTAAACCAAGATAAGTACTCACAACCCACTGCCCCAACTCAAAATCAACCAACTTACCAAGAAGTTTCTGCATAAACAACTCAAGAAAGCATGGGAAACAATAATTGACCCATGAATCTATCGAATAAGTAGGAGAAGTAAACAAGATGTGAGATGAAGAACCATCCCCTACACCAAAATCATCATTGACACCCACACTCAACCTAGAACTACTCAACTGCTGGCCCAAAATCAAAGTTGTTTGTAAATTGATCAGAAAGTTTGCTCAAGGCCCAATACTAGAAGTAGTCCCACTAGTCCATTCATGAGTCAATGCTTCACTACTAGAAGCTACACCGGGATCCCATACCTTGCTGATTTCATCCAATTTAATGCAACAACTAGGAGTAATTTTATCTCCCAGCTCAAAAAGTGGATTGTCATATACCCTATTAGATCTAATCTTAGACAAGGGATTGCCAAAAAGCAACTGTTGACCACCCTCAAGAGTTGATTGTGAATCCAAATCATCAAAGATGCTAGATTCATGCTCATGTCCAACTATAAGTTGAGAAAAATCTATTTTGTTCTCTATAATAGGATCAAGACCACAATTGTCACTAGTGCCATCAACCATGCTTGATTACTAAATAGAAATCAGAGTAGCTCCATAATCAAAAGTAAATTCATCCCAAGTTGGTTCTTTGTCAAAATGTAGTTCCATCTCATTGAGTTTCCATGTGTCAGGAAGTGGGTTTTTTTTTTTAGTTCCTCTTGTGATGTAGTCCCTTTAAATGAATTTTTTATCAACACATCAACATTCATATCAACACATATATCTCCAATCATCATCTTTCCCTGAGAAATCAGACTCAAACCTCATTTGTCAACACTATGGCAAGCATCTTGGGTTGCTATTTTGAAGGCCTCAACATGATTTCTTCCAACCAAACAATTTCCTAGGAGTGGATTATTGTTCTCAAAGTTTTGAAACACATAACTGGTGTTTATAGGAACTCTGGACAGCTCCAAAGAAGCATTAAATGCTGCTACATTATCTTTTCCTTTTTCTTCATTGGACTCTACACATGGTCCACTCTGTGATAGTCCTCTCAAAACCACATTCTTACCTTCTGATTTGAATTTAAACTCTAATGTATGAAATTTCAAGGTAAATTCCCCCAAAGAACGCAACCATTGAATGCCCATAACTACATTTGTGTCTCCAATGTTCACCACGTAGAAGTCCTTAATTTCATGACCTCCCAATAGGATTCTCATCTAGGGAACCATCTTGTTACATTGAATAGTGAAGACATCAACTACCATAACCTTGAACCCACCAACTTCCTTTGTCTGAAGTCCTCTTCGAACCATTAAACCATCATCGATGAAGGCTAACATATGCTTCCCCTGTAGCACAACTCTAATACACAAAGACTGATGCTCATGAAAGCTATGAAGTTGGGAAAATTTCCCATCATGGTCCAACCCCTTGTCACTATTTTTTGATGTCTTTTCATCCTCTATTTCATCAGAATCAGTTTGTTGGTCTAATTTTTTGGATTCACTGTCTTCACCAGATTGGTACTCTATTAAAAATTCCTTTTCCCTGACAACACATTTATGGCCCGATGTATAGGGCTCTTTGCATGTGAAACATAATCTTTTCTTCCTGATTTCATTCAAGGTTTCAGTGTCTAACTTTGTGTAATTTTTCTTAGGCTACTCCTACTCTTCGGTGTCAATTTTCTTATCCTTTTCCTTCTTGGACTGTGGGTCCTTTGACTAAAATTTATTTTTAAATGCTAAAGTATCCATGTCTCTAGCCTTTTTAATGGCTTCCTGAAGGCTAGGGGGGTTAAAATCCTTTATCCAACCTCGTAAGGGGTCAAATAATCCATCAATGAATAATACAATCAACCTCCTCTCAAAAATTTCAGTTACTAACATTGGAAGATTTTGAAAATTTGATATGTATGAATCTACAAAACCCCACTGTTTGAGTTGGGCTAACTCCTTGAAGTGCAACTCAAGATCTTTTTTTATCAAATCTCTCAATTATCATGTTGGTGAACACCCTGTAAGAAGTGATTTGAGCATGTCCCAATGTTATCATTCTATTGTACCACCACTCATGAGCCACACCATCCAAGTGTATAGATGCATAATGAATATACTCAAGCTCCAACATAGGATTTAATGTGAAGTAGGTATCTAATTTTTGTACCCATTCCCTAGATGTCATCTTTATAGACCCATTGAAATAAGGAAGTGCACGAGCTTCCTTACTTTCTTTCGTAGTTCATATTGCTGATCTCTATTCCCCTTGTGATTAGAGTGTCTCATCCTCAAGTCAATATAATCTCTAAGTGAGATGTCTGCTTGAAATCTAGGCCCTATGCCAACCCAATCCTGACTAAACTGATCCTATTGCTCCAACAATGTGAGTTCTAGATTAACTAAAGCCTCTATCCTTGGAGGAAAGTTTGGCATAAGAGGTCTTGCCAAAGCCCCCTGGTTACCTACTCCTTGCTATCCTATCCTATTTCCTTGACCCAGTTGATCCATTCTTTGCACCAAATTTGCTATCTTGTCATTTGTTTCATGTTGTTGTTGTGTTTCCCTCAACTGTCCCCTAATCAAAGTGTCAAGTAATATTTCCATTTTGTCTAGAGGTTCTTCATTTCTCCCATTCCTATTATTTCTTTCATTCCCATTTCCATTCCTATCTCCCATGCTTCATGTGTTAGAAGACCCAATGGATGAAGTTTCTATTTGTTTCTCTTCTTTAGAAGATGCACAATGTTCCCAAAAACTCTCTTCTCTTCTTCTACTCCTTTCTAAATATCTCCTTTCTCTGTCACTTTGGCTCATAGAAAACTAAACCCATTGGCTGGTAGGTAAGTTCTAGCTCTGATACCACTGTAATAGGCAACCCCTAATTTTATTTTTTTATTTTTTCCCTTGATACTTCCCAACTATTGTATTTGTTTTCTTGTGTTTGCTTCAAGTTCATTTGATTGTTTTCACCCATGCCATTCATGATTCAATGGTACCAAAGAAGTATAATAGTTTACAAAAGGAACATGTACAAGTAACATTCATGATTCAACGATGCCAATGAAATATAATAGTTTACAAGTAAAGAATACAACTATTTTCTTTGAAAGTTATCATTCATGCCTTTCAATGATGATATTTCAATGTCCATAGAAGAGAAGATTAAACAACTATCATTAATCAGATTTCAGTTCGTTACAAATCAGCTCTAGACTCCAAAAAAACATTTAATTACAGACCTGGAAATTGCTTCATAAAGTTGTTTATGTCTTCTTAACATGCCACACCCAACACACAATGAAAGGTTCCTCAAGTTTGAAGCTTCATTGTTGTCAAAGGTGTCCTCTAGAGGCTTCCCTAGGCTGATTTCAACACTCAGAAAAAGGTCGACTTGATTGGAGAAACCACCCAGATTAAAGCTTAGTCTGAGGGTAGTGAACTAAACTTCATATGCAACTATGTTGTATTCTTTCCCTGATGAAGAGTGGACCATACGCAACAAGGAGTCACCAAAAAAACCTCACATGCCACCAAACAGTTTATGATAGCTGAGAAACTAGCACCAAAGGGAGTCATCCTTCCTCTAGGGGTGATTTTCTCCAATAAATGGAATCCTCCACCAAAAAATATGACCCAACACTCAATAGAATTTCCTTTGCAAGAGGCTTCAATTGATCAACCACCCAAAACGATATAAAATTTCCTCTCAAAGTTATGAGGCAAAACATGGGTTTCAGGTGCATAAACATAGAACCCAAAAATCAATAAAATCACCACCAAAATGAATTGAAATCTCACCAAAATAATTTCCTAGATTTAGCAAGCTAAATCCAACAATTTTCTCTTCAAAATATATCAAAAATAGATTCATCACTAAAGCCTGTAATCTGCAACCTTGTAGTACAAATGAAGCTCCTGTGTGAAGCCTCCTATAATCCTTCCTGATGTGGTCTTTCACACATGAAGAAGGGATATTTGATGAGGTTTTCATCTCAACAAAGTTTGGTTTAATCCATCAAGCTCCTTGAGCTCAAAGAGAATGTACAACCAAGCTCATGTCCAAAACATCCATATCAAAATGGGCTTCCATTTGAGATATTTAAGACTTCAACTTAAGGAGACTAGGGATTCCTAAAATTCACGCCAAACCCAAGCATTTTATTTTATTATTTCCTTCCATAGTTTGGGCGCCCAAGGTTAGAATAATATAATTTAGCTTTTAAAACAACTTCAAGTCATGAGACTAGGCACCCCTTTGTCATTTTTTTAAATAAGTCCCCCTTAATCTCCTTTTTTTAACTTAACATTATAAAGTCACTTTTATAAGCACATTTCCCAAGGTAACACTCAAATATTAAAATAATTTCCTCAAAGTGACTTAATCATTTGAATATGTAGCAGACCAGGAACAACTTTCCATGGGTTACTTACTAATTTTAGAA
>VDFB02197530.1:0-21646 GCA_007258455.2 Sequoia sempervirens | reverse complement strand
ATCTTCATTAGTAATTTGTAAATCCAAATTTCATTTTCACCCTTCTTGTTTATCCTGGTTTGGACTAGCCATCCATTCGTAAGGGCTTAAAAGTCCATTTAAGATATTCAAAACAATTATGGACATATTGAGTGACCAGCTTCGTTATGGTTGGTTGGTAGTGTAAGAAGATATACTTTACCTAGAGTCAAGTGAGCATCACAGGCCTAGTGTTTGAACATGGTTGCTCTGATACCAATGTAAAATCCCCATCTTTGGGCACAACAATTTTTTACTTTTTTTTCAACTTACATGAACTACCAACATATCCAACTGAAAATATCCCAACTAGATTACAAGTATTAATTTCAAAAGTTCTTCATTCATCCTAGTCATGAAAAAGCAACATCACCACTTATATGCTTACACTCAAAAGTGCCAAGCTTCTATAGCTAGGATCATTCCTAGACCTACAATCTCAGCCTCGAGGGTTCACAGCGACCCTACCTACGTATCCCCTTATGGGAATTAGAGGCATCGTAGTTCGCCCCATAGTGACAGAGGGAGTTCAATCTCTCCTCTTGTATGAGATCTATTATCTCCCTTTATCCCATATCTACTAATTTAGTACATGTAAGCTATTAACTTAGTCAATTATAATATAATGATACTAATCTTGCCATCAAGTGAATACCAAACATTACCAAGCACAAGTGTAGAAACAGTCACAATATCACGACGTGTCATTCATACCATAATCTCAAGGATTATACACAATGGATGTCATGAGCATACCCCATATACACAAGCTAACTAGTCCATACATAGTACAAATAAAATAGTGATTGGATCATGCACATATCACAAGTGCGACAATCACTGGATCATACATATATCACAAGTGCAACAATGACCGTCTCATGCACAGATCTCAAGTATATAGTGATTGGATCATACACAAATCACAAGTACAACGAGATTAGTTCATATGTACATCACAAGTACACAATTAATATCTCCTTTGCACATCACAATTACATTAGTGACTGGCTCCAACATATATCGCAAATACACAGTGACAAGCTCCATCATACATCACATAAACACAGTGACGAGCTCCACCATACATCACATAACATAATAACAGTGGCTAACACATATCCATAATGCATGCTAGATAGAAAGAATATTGGTGTATTGCACACAACACCGTGGGTTCAATCCTTTCTCCTGGTCTTCTACACCATGGACAATGGGAAGAGGATTCAATGCATCCCATACTATATCGCAGGTCTGTCCGCCATCCGAAGGGTTTCCCCAAGCAGTGAACCTACCAAACCCGGCGGATTCCGACTTCAACCGCCTATAGGCCACCGACGAAAAGTTTGTCCACCCAGGAAGAAGTAGCTCCCGACATATACCACCTTGTGACCTTAGTGGTATTGTCAGCTATCTTCTCCACAATCCCAGGTAACACATGGCATTGATCACTTTTGTGCTTACCAATGATAGCCAGTGAACCCTCTCAATACACAGTTAGCCCCAGATTACCGTTACCTGCACAGATGGGTCCCTACCTGTGCAACCGCTACAGTCATATCATAACTGGAGTAGCTTGCTACCTTCACCTCCCTAAACTAGGTGAATGCTAACTAATCCCTAGCAGTAGCCCAGACATTAGCCATTGGCACGTTCCAATGACTGCCTGTAACTGCTCAAATATGTTGGAGGTTCACGCTTGGGCGGATCATACACAACATGAATCACAATCACGTTCAACAAATACATGGGCCTATACATAAAGACCTCTAGATATGGAGTCGTTTTTTACAAAACATAAAGTCGTATGGAACCAACACGAGATGGACTTTTCCAAACTTATACAGATATTCAATTATTAATTATAAGGTATTCAATCTTCGCTTACTGTACAAAAGCATATTATGTGTTAAATATACAGTATTAGATTACCTTAACTTGCTCATACCCATCCAGTACCCATTCCGCCTCAACTGAGGCCTACTAAAGAGGGAAGGTCAAACAAATTAGGAACAACCCCAACCCTTGGAGTTTCCCCCCTAAGCCCTCCCCCTACAGATTTGATGTCATAGGGGCATCCTTCACCCAAGGACTGCCTACGTTCCTGCTTCCAAACAAGTCAAAGTCACACGTAGTTCTGCTTGCATGGTCTCTCCAAGACCTACTCACAAGTTCCCATGCCCAGGGTGTTATTAATGATTCACTTCAATTACTAACACTAAGTTCACACTTTAGCAACCTATATAGTAACACTTCCCTTCAAGAATATCAAGGTCCTCAATCAACTCCCACATTATTATTCATAAACTATCTTGAACGTCCCAAGGATTGTTTTATCCACATAGAGGCTATGCCTACTAGTCGACATGAAATTACCTTGTTCACATAAACCTGTACTTTCATTTAAAATTCACATAATAGATCCAACATAGAGTTTCTTATACTCAAGGGGTCAATATGTATATTATAGTCATATAAGAATCTATTACCCCAATACCCAATACCATTCTAGAGCTATATGGTATGTCTTATTATTCCATTAAGCAAAGAGGATAAAATGACATGAGAGGAATTTATTATGCCATTACAACTCCGATAGAATTTCCCAAATGATCACATAATTACATAAATAATATCTTCTCAACATTTACAAGTATCTAGAACCTCATTTGAACATACCATGCCTCAATAAGGCCATTCAAACATTATTTAACTATGAAAAACATAACATAATGGTTATTTGCTTGATCTGAACAAGGTCAATATGTAAGTTGACTCTAGATAGTTGGCATCACTATAACCATCGGACCATCTCATGAAAATATAAATCCCATAATACTACTAATAATACTCAATCTCCCAATTTCGTTTACTTTGTGGTGTCACCACATATCCTTATAATAGTCCTATTCACAAACTAGATAGTTATTCATGTACTTCCCATTAAACTAAACTTGACCTTAATGGTCATCGATAGGGTATCAAGAAATGGTACGTAAGATTTATCTAATGACTCACTCTTGACAACATTGTCAAATTAAAAGATACTTTCCATCCAATTGGTATACAATTTATATTGTCTTTCACTGCATCTATAATATCCTTCTTTCATTCATATGTTATATCAAGGCTCTCATATTTAATGGGTTTAAAGTCTTCATGAAGTCATATTAAACATTTATCCACAAATCCGAGGTAGGTCAACAAGAGTATCAATTTGTAACATTAAAAGTACGTTTAGTATAATGTGGTTCTAGTGCCACTATCAAGTCATCATTTCTTAAATTACTATGCAACCATAATCCAATACTTAGATTAGGAAATTAGGTTCCAGTTCATAATTTGTGAGGTTCATATAACTATGTTATTAACCCACGTCATTCCATGTAAAACATTAAGGTAAGAATATATACATCGTCTTCCGCTTTTTATAGTAAAAGTTCAAGCCATTGTAAAATGAACTAAATTAATCTTGAAGGATTATCCTGTAATATATAAAGGTGGTTTGGTTCAGGTAGATAGAAAATCCCAAGTTCTTAGATCTATTGATAAACTTCATTAATAACCATCAAGGCCACAGTTCCCTTTTATTGAGTTGATAGGGTTTAAACTTCTAAAGTTTGAGCAATTGCATATTACATTTAATCACAACTTATATGTATCCATACCCTTGGACAATAATATTCATCTATATTCTTAATCTAGTAGGAGTAGCCACTTGGTCACACACACATAAACATTAACTTAATATCTCGATGAAAATATCTATTGATTAATTTTTGACCTTACACTTTGTTTGAGTTCTTCACATTTAAAATAATTACAATCAATGATAAACCTCCTAAACTAAGCATCCAGACCAAGAAACTTAGCACATTTCTCCATCCATCCATAACCAAACATAAGATAACCAAGAAGTAATTATGTTAAGTCACAAACCGAAATCGTTTAACATTTTGTACTTACCATATTTATTTCTAAAATAAGTTGTTACTTCTTTCATTTGGGTGAAAATTCTGTAATCAACTTTTCGATAGATTACACAACTAGGACTTCAGCCACAACTATGTGAGATATGAATCTCTCCTCTCAGAAAAGGGGAGGCGCGCTTCTTACTGCTGATGGAAGCGATAGTAAAACAAATAAAGTAATTACACAATGTACACAATACTTATGAAGTGGGGGGGCCGTGCTACATTCATCCTTCTCTCTTTTTTCAGAGAAGATGTTTATAATGCTTCACTGTTGGAAGTTCTCAATTCTTAATAACTTTAAACGATCAACTAGCAGTAATACCAATACCTCTATCTTTTCAAAGAAAAGCGTAGAGATACCAGAAGTAATTAACAATAAACAAGTAAAATAAAAGGGAAAGCTCACGAAGGCACAAAGTCGTTCGGTAGCTTTATCAATGGTGGATTTGTGATAGATGTGTCGTTCGTCACATTAGAAGCATAAAGTCTTCTTCGATGCAGCAATTCCTCGAACAATATGAACAATTACAAGCGCAAAGTCTTGTAGATCATCCAACCATAGTTAACCAAAACACAAATGTAAATCTAAGTAAAAGATGTAACACAAAGGTTACATGAATTGCTTAGAGTCTTTCAGATATCACTTACTAATTACCACCAAAAGAGATCAATTCACAAGATTATCGAATCCAACGCAAAGTCTGGCTTGCAATCTTCTTCTTTATTGATCAAATTTTGTTTGCAAAGTATGAACACAAAGTTTCACAATTTGTCTCAAAAAGGGCAGCACTTCGTTGCAAAATACTAAAAAGATCCTTAATACAATAGAAATCCCTCATATTTATAGAAAGAGGGATGAGCAAAATTAGGAAACTAACTTGAGAAAATCAAGGAAAGTTAGGTGAGCGATTCAAGGAGATCTCACCTAACTTTGACCAAAGTCAAAGTGTAATTTGTTTTCAAAAGATTACATCTCGAACTTGGTGCAATTACAATTTACAAAAAGAATATAAAATGTCAGGAAATATTTACAAGATGCATAAAAGGATGCATTAAAAATGACACTGGAGATCAAGAACCTTCATGTTTCCTTGCTTTGGGCACGGAAGTCTTCGTATTTCTTCCTGGTCTCCTGCACAAACTTCTCATCTGGACCAACGGTGTAATCCACAATGGTGTGAATTCTCGTGATCGATCTCATGGCAGATGAGTGAACCTTCTTGCACCTGTCAAGATGCGTTTTCAAGTTATCCAATGTGAGCCTTGTATCACAAATGACGTTTAGAGAGGCTTCTGAAAACTCTGCGCTATCAATCATCTTCATGATGGCTTCCTTGAAGATTTGGGATATTTCTATGGCTGGCAAGAAGATACGATTTTCCTCAAGAAGTTGTCCTAGTAACTCCTTGATACCTTTTTCAAGAATAACACGATGCCCTTCGACATCTTCCTACACTTGGTGGAGATCTTCCGTAAGAGATTGAATTACTTGAATTTGATGTTTCAGTGATTCTCTTACCTCAATGAAATTTTCTTTGTCGAGAATTACCCCGGCTTCCACCAATTTACTGAGCTTTACCTGCTTCATCTGTGACCATGACAGCAGGCACTTTTCCATATCTCTGCGCTCTTGGGAAAGTACACCTTTTCCTTTATCAAGCTCTGTGGTGAGCTTGGCCAACAAAGTAGTTTTCTCATCCGCAACAATTATGATCTGAGATCCATGTTCTATGATCTTCTCAATGAAATCATGGGTAAGTGCACTAAGATGGTTCCCAAAAAGGGGCTTAAGTGGCCACTTTTTTTCAAATCAGGAAATACTGACCTTGGACGTGAAATTGAGGATAGCTACACTCAAAATTTTTAGATGGAACAAAAACAAGGACCGAGTGCTCAAGTCTACTTTCTAAACTACTAATTTATTTTGAAAATGGTTGAGATTAAGGGGTTCAAAAGAGGGACATTACACAAATTGCTGCTTGTTTCAAGTAGAAAAACATAACATAGCAACTCTTGTGTGACCTCGAAAGCACGGTGGACTTTTTGTGGTATCTTTTAAAATCAGCCCGGTCGGTTAGACAACAAGATGTAGTAAGGACCTGGATATTTTCTGATAATTTTAATGAATATTTGATTTTATTAATTTTCTAAGGGCACTTCCTGCGCCATTAATCTTTGGCCGTACTCTAATTTTTTGAAACTAATATATTTTTTTAATTTTTTTTTTTTTTTTAAATTGTAGAATGGAGTCTAGTTTCTAAAAATGTAATTTATTTCAAATTTTGATGAACGGTTAATTTATAGCAAAAAAATACCAAACACTACTTTTTGAAGAAAAACGGACATACAAACAAAAGAAATTATGGATGAAAGGCTTAACATTGTTAGAAAGTGAAAAAAATTACATCGTTGGAAAGCTAATAAAGAACCTAACATTACCTATGTGTTCGATTTTCTTGATATTGAACTAGATGCAATCTTGATGGTGAGCACGAACCCGATTATGTGAAAATTTGTTGAATTTGGAAAAAACACGTCTCTGGTCTTTTGGAATGCCCTCCAAGCCTTTGGGTTGGTATTCCAAGGCAAAACCAAAGCAATTTAAAGAAAAATAACGCCAACGCTAAGTATTTGTTAGTTTAATGTGCGCGTAATTCATTTCTGCAGAATTCTACCCTCATACAATACCCTACCTTTGGAGGCGAACTTCTCAGCTTTCTTGACAGCTAGGTCCTCAATACTCACCAACACCAGTGGTTGTGCATTAGTTGAAGATCCTGCAAGTCTCTTTACAATAGTGGCATAATGCTTTGCCCTCTATTTGTACATATTGCAAGCTTGCTCCATTTTATCCAGTCTTCCAGCCAAGATGTCCAATGTCACTTGCGCATCTGCTTTTGCACTTTCATTGGTAACCTTGCCAAGTTGGACTCTTGTTACCGTGTAGTCCTCCATATTGACATCTCCTCACGGTGGTATGCCAATCTCCGCATACTTGTGGCCAGTCTTGTCAACGTTTAGCCTTGAGTATACTTTTGCTTTTTTGTTCCCTTTAGCCTTTGGAGGGACTATCTCTTTGAGGTCAAGCTCCTCTGGAGAAATCATTTGCTTCTTCCGCTTCAACACTTGAGATATCAGCCAAGGGGGAAGGAACGAGGTGTGAACTTCTGGATTCATGCCAACTAAGTTGTCATTGTTACCTCTGAAGTCATTGTTACCTTTGAAGTCATTGTCACCTCTGAAGTTACCATGGGTATTGTGACAATAGGAGAAGTATCTGTCATCATTGCTCCTGTAGACTGCACATTGAGCTGATCACGTATTGACTCATTCATGAACCGATAGAATTCAGTTTCAGAAGTGATATCACACGTCGGTGAAGACAGGCTAGGAATGGATGATGGAGGACTTGATAGTATATCAACCGTATGAATGCTTGTCACCGAGGGAGTATCAAGCAAGATTGATGCTGCAGGAATAGTGGATACCTCTACTACAAGAATGCATATGGTAGGAATGGGTGATGAAGGAACAGGAGGTGGAGGAGTACTCGAATTTGGAGGGGTATGAGGAACACTGGAAATCACAGGCGATGACGTTCTGGGAATTTCCTCAACTACATTCTCAGATGGAGACATAGTTCTTTCTTGATCATGCCTGGGTTCCTGTTGATCACCCTCTTGTCTCTCCGATTTTGGTTCACCTTCAGATTCTTCTTTAGAATCTTCTTCAGACTCTTGCCCACTTTCAAAAACTTCTTCTGCATCGGAGTCTGCTTCTGCTGAGTCTTCATCTTCAGTGGATTGGTCACTGGAAGTACCTTCTTCATCAGAATCTATCTCCTCTAAAACAACCTTTTTACCTTTAGAGCGAGATGGATCAGATTCTGTGGTTTCTCCTTCTGGGACGGCCTGGGTGTCTTTCTTGCCAACTGTAAACTTGATCCTGGGACCTCTTCGTGAAGAAGTGGGAACAGCTGCTGATTTATTTTTCATGCGGAGCTCTTGCTGTCGGCGAGCTTCTGCTTCAGATTCTTCTCCTTCCGAATCTGTTCTAAAACTTTTCATTTCAAAACCATGCTTGTGTAACCATTCTGCAGTATTGGATAGGATTGGTGCCAATCTCTCTCTGATGCTAGTACTTTCTTTCCTAGACCATTGAATTGCAAGCAACGGCCTTTTAGAAACCTCTTGTTCATCATAGACAGCATTCATGATATCGCCAGGATCTGTAAAATCCTCTGGTAGGTCAGCAATATCAAGGTTTGTGATCTGCTGCACGGTCAACCTACAATAATCCATTTTGCGAATGGCTTCTTCATCTCTGCAATCAGCCCAGATGTCTTCAAAACGGTACTTGTGATGATGACCCTTGTGCAATTTCCTTCTGACATCCCGGTAATCAAAATCAAACCTATATCTGTAGGTCCTAATTGTTATGATTTGCATCTCAACATAAACAGATTTGGCTTTCTGTACAATTGGGATAGTATATCTGCCGATTGTCAGTGGGAACTTGAATTCACGCTTGTGATTATTTCTTCGTTCTTTATGCACTGAAATCAGCTGTTTGCACATCTCCATGAGAACCCACTTGTCCGAAGGATATCATGGCAACATGTAAGGGCAGCCAGTGTAGCACCCTACTCTCAAATAAGTAAATGTTGGGAATTGTAGAAATAAGCATCCAACTTTACTTACCGCCTTATAGGCCTCATCAGATACCCTTCTCCTCTCAGGAGTCGGATCAAAATTGAAAAGCAAAGGTGCGAAGAAAGCATCAATAACCCGCCTGAAATGATGGAAGCTTTCCTTCAATTCCAGTTGATAGAAGAATTTATACACAGGTACCAGCATCGGATTCCCTTTTGCTGATAGACCTGGAAATTGCCTCATTGCAGCTGCTACATACACCAAATAAGAAGTCATATAGAATTTTAATGTAGAAGGTGCATTGATCAGTTGCTCATGTATTTCATCGCTGATCTGTTTGTCCCAGTCAATGTGAACTTTTTGTCTTCTTATAATCCTAATGTATTCATACATCCAATCATGAAAAGTGGATGATTCAGGCAAGCCCTTCACTCTGCTTAAAAATGTGATCATATCTTTGACATCATCTTTGAAATCACTTCGCAGGAGTCCCTTTGGCCATTTGGAAACAGTTTGTCTAGGCTTCTTCAACCATTGGCTATTTATTAGGTTTTTAGCCTTGTTGGGATCAGTGTCAAAGACTTCTTGTGCTTTTTGTATCGAGATGTCAATGTACTCCATTTGAGGAACTTTAAACACAATATCAAAGAAGTTAGGGTCGAGTCTTAAAATCTCGTGCCCAGAAGAATCAATCACACTTCTGCTTTCCCTGATGTAGTGGGATGCCACTTGAAGGACAAATTCCGTATTGTGTGCAGCAGTAGGGAACATAGCTACCAAATGCAGGTTACTATGTACAATTGCTCTCATAGGATCAGGAAGAGGCTTCTTCTCAGTTTTCTCTGCAAAATCAACCAAGTCTTGATGACCAACCTCTGTGTCTTTTATTTCTTCCACCATGGAGACCACTACAGTTGGCGGATAGACACCTTGATACTTATATTTCATTTTGCCTTTTGCTTTTGAAGAAGACGGAGGTTTTCTGGCAGTCATCTGAGAGCAACTGAATCTTTGATCAATCAACTTTGAGGATTTTGAAAAGAGACTGCAAGATGTGGAGTCAGAACAAATGTTAGTCGTTAAACAGCATGGGAATGCGTGAGGCGAGCAACGACGATGAGCAAGCGTGGAGTGGATGACAAGGCACACAAAACGATGCACAAAGTGGATGGAAGAAGGTTTGAAACAAAATTGGCAAGTTTCGAGGTGTTTGGGAGAAAAATTGGGAAAAGTGTAAGGGTGTTGAAAATCAGCACCCTTGCATTTTGAAGGAAGCTGACTTTGGTGTAGGGGCGCTGAAAAACAGTGCTCCTGCACTTCATCGGTGTTAGGAAAATTCCTTATGATGTCAGGGCGCACTTTTTCAGTGCCTCTGCACTTGGGAGTTTGCATGATATCTGGGAAAGGCGCACTTTTTCAATGCCACTGCACATGAAGCATGGACCTAAATAATAATATGCAAGGATATTGAAAACTAGCGCTTGACCTTCAAAGCATGAATTTTTTAGTGCCAATCCCTTGCATAACGTGTTTTTGGAGAGAAATCCCTTCACCACGCATTTTGGAGAAAAAGCCTACATTCTCACGCCAATACACTATGGTGTAAATAGTGATAAGCTGAAACAAAAGAGAACTCAGCCGGCGTTTGAAGAGAAAGGACGTGGATCGACAAAGGAAACCAATAGACGAAGGCATGGTTAACAGAAATGAGAAGAAACCATGATGAAAAGAAAAAACGCAAAAAGGGCAAGAGAAGAATTCCCACGCATTAAAACAAAACAACGAAAATAAAAGGGAAGGTTAAAAACGCGTGAGAGAAAGAAAACGCATGAATGGAAGGCAACGCATGGAGAAATGATTATCAATCATTAAAAACGTAATCAAAGAACTGTAATATAAAACACAAGTAAAGAGAAGAGTTAAAAAAGAATAAAAACCATACCTGAAACAAGGATTCGAAACCCTAGCACAAACAAGGAGAAAATCCTCAAGAAAACGCATTTTTGGAGAAGGAAAATGCGCGCCCAACAAAGAGAAGATAAGTTGAAGATCACAAACAATGAAAATGAAACAATAAAATCACTTTTAAGTGAATGGGAAACATAAAATCCTAACTCAAGTCGCCCAATTAATTGAGGCATAAAAAGTGGCACGATAAGCGAAAATGGCAATAGACAAGAAAAAGTGCGCCTGAGCCAAAAAGTGGCTAAGTCTGGAGACAAAGTGTAATAGCGCACTTTTTTAGCACTCTTACATATTTTGACAAAATCACTTTTATGCAGGGGCGCTGATTTTTGGCACCCCTGCACTTTCAACACTTAGTTAAATTTTGAACATGGGCAGGAGCGCACTTTTTCAGGGCAACTGCATTTTTCACAATTTGACTAAGTATGAACAGTGAGACTTCGCGAAGGAGCTCGTTTCGAAGGTCTTCGCGAGGCGAACATAGGGGGATGCTCAAACTGACTGTTTGAGGCTTTGGAACGCATTACGAGGTGGCTCAAAAATCACCTCGTTTTGTGTGCTTGAACTTCACGAACCTAGGAAACGAACAAGTTTCATAGGGGGGTTATCCATGGAACGAGCGCAGCTAGATTCCTTGATAACACGTCACTGAAATCATTTATAGATTTTTATATGCTATCACCCATTTAAATACAAACTACCATAATAATAAATATTATCAATATGCATTACTTATCTTGTTTTGAATTAGATGTCTCATTTGTAGTGAGGGCAAGTCTGCACATGCCAGTTAGTGAAATCAAAGCTACTTTTCATAATTTTTAATGGGTGCCTATATCCCGCTCCACACTCTCCTTTTCTTTGGCACAGACAACGTGAACACTTGCAATCCTGGCTGAAATTCGCTCCACACCTATTGAAGCTCCTGTTGTTACCCGATGCCTCTCTAAGCTTACACCAAATGCTACCAAAATTTACCCATTTGTTTTCTTTGTATTTTCCCCAACACCCTTTTCATGCCCTTCTTGCTATTTGTGTCCTATGGTTTTTCTGACCAAAACTATGCTGATATCCAAATGAAGAGATTGAGGGGTTTGAAGACTCTCGGGCATCACTTTTCCTCACAACAAAGTCTGCATTTTCTCCCTTCGCATTGCCTCTGTTGCACATTTCTTATAGCCTTCCTCTCTGCTCTCTTACCTCGAATAGAATGAGAAACTAAGCGAGGTCATGGGGATCTTGAAGTCTGCTCTCCAATGATTTTTCTGCCTAATGCCTATGTATGTCTCTCCTGCGTGCTTTTGTCTTCTCCTCTGTTTGACCCATGATTTTTCTGCTTGATAGTGAGGTCTACCATGCTCATTTAATGGCACAAAAACTCCTTTTGCTTCAGTGGCCCCATGCTTCTTCACACCTATGCCATGCCTATTAATTTTGGGTTGTCTCTTGATCGTCAACAAAATAGGTGGCTCCATAAATGGCACCTTATCTTGTTGGATGGTCAGTAGAAAAATTTATGTCTCCACCTAACTTATTTTTATTATTTTTATTTGTTTTATTGACCACGTAATGCCTACATGGAGAGGGTCCTCGCTAGCAGGGATGTGACAATCATATTGATTTTTTATGTTCCATTTCTGGTGTAGAGACTTATTTCTTGCCATTGCCTAACATTACACCTTAATACCATAGCCTAATCTAATTTCCACTTCCTAGTCCCCTTTTAATTCCCCCTTTCATTTTCACATCACATATAAATTAAATAATTCAGAACAAATAAACAAATCTATCCTATTCCAAAATAAAAAAATATCTCCATAAATCCCTTTTTCTAAATAATTAAATAATTAAAATCCTTTTTATCCATTATCCATTTCCAATAAATAAATAAAATCCAAATATCCAAATTGTAACCCGTTCAATTATTCCTCGTCTATTTTTATCCCAAGCACACCTATTTATCCAAAATAAATAAAAAATAAAGATAATCACCCTCGCTCACTAGTAACTCCCCCATTTAGTCACTGAGGATTTCCACTCTTCTCGGTCAATCTCAGTTGTCCATAGAGATTGAATATCCACCATTCATGTTCCCATCTGTAATTCTATAAATTCACCCTTACCCTTCATCCTTCCATATACTCAAATGATCTATTTGCAAGTATATGCTGTCAATTTGAGCACCTACATTTTAACATTACAAAGCACATCCATGATTAGTTTGATGCATTTTAGATTTATTTTGCGTCATCTGTCTACCTCCATTTCCTCTATCTTGATTGTGATACACTATTTGTTTTTCTTTGGGTACACAATTGTGACGAACACCCCTGATTTTTTTTGGTTTGTTTATAGAATGAGATGGAGATGCAGAATGTGTTTGTTTCAAGTTCCAATCAACATGTTTGTAGCATACAATGAAATCATAGCATGCTCTATCTTGAGTGTGATACACTATTTGTTTTTTTTGGGTACACAATTGTGATGAACACCCCTGATTTTTTTTTGGTTTGTTTATAGAATGAGACGGAGATGCAGAATGTGTTTGTTTCAAGTTCCAATCAACATGTTTGTAGCATACAATGAAATCAAAGCATAGAAAGAGAATAGACACCTATTTGCATCATATCATATTAAACCCATTACAAATCATTTTGGCATCAAACAATAACTGAAATCAGACTTTAGAAATTTTATATCAGACCTGATAATAGCTCAAAAAGTGCACCTTCCAGTCATACATGGAGCAGCAATACACACATTCTCTTCATGGAATGAACCAGATACAAATGCTAGCAAACTCCAACTTATCTAATCTCATTTGGCAAACATTTCATAGAATAAGGACACCTTTAAAGGCTGAAAACAGACCCCTGTACAGTGCAGATCAGATTTCCAGCTGAAGTTCAAAACCCAGGAAATGGCATAACTCCAAGGAAGGCGATCTGCCTTGAAAATTCAGTTCTTCAGCACACAATGCAAATGAGTTCTCTAAATATGGAGCCCAGCAAAGAGGAATCCATAGGGCCATTACCCAGAATGATACTCCTACCAATGAAGCTATGAACAGTTTTGTGTTTCCAGCTACTTAGAAAAAAATGCATTTCCAGAACTCAGAACTTCTATATCAGACCTCTGAAAGTGAATTAAAACAGCTCCGATCACACTCCAAAATGGTACAAATCATACACCAAGCCAAAACCTTCGAACCCAACTCAAAATACTGAAAATATCTTCATTATATCAATGCCAAAATGCTCAACCATCAAAGCAAACTCACTGAAAATCTTCAATCCAAGAGCCAACCAGCTAGGGTGGGCCTTTCACCACCGAAACCAGCAACTAGAGATAAGGGTTTTCGTCTTCAACCAACAGCGTATGAAATTTTGGAAACACTCCAGCAGAGTCTCCTTATGTTGTCAAAGTCTTCATACCCAAATGAGATCTCCAAAAAGAATAGAGAAAGAGGGGGAAATTAGGGCAACACAACTCAAATTCTCTTTTTCCCTCCAAAAGCCACACCCTTTTCAAGCTCTCCAAAGTTTAACTATAAACTTAATATTTTGAAATTATATGAGATTTCCTCCAAGGGGCTCGCCCACCTGTTTTGGGCACAAATTAAGCCTTAAAAATTGAAATATAATCCTACTTTCTAGGCATCACATAAAATAACATTGTTCCCTTTTTTAAAAACGTTACATGACTAGGCCAAGGGGGGCCTCTTATGACCCACGCCCTCCTCACTTAAGTTAAAATAGCAAGATTATAAACTTAAGTGGCAAATAAACAAATATTAAACCCGACCACCAAGAGAACTCACCACTGCCAAAAATAGAAAACTCCACACTAAGTTGTTGGATGAATGGAGCTGAGACGAGTTACCAAATATAGCATTTACTAAAAATAGTGAGTAAAAGCACCAAACTGGCCCAAACGAAGCTCGATTGGAACTTACTAAAAATAGTCATCACCACTGAAAAAAACCCAAAAAATGCCTCTCAGGGTGCCAAGTCCTCCAATCAAAACTACTTAGCCTACAAGAACCAAGAATAGGCTAATGGAAGCTCAGACTGAACTATGGGAAAGAAAGGGACATTATAGTCCTCCCTCCCCAAGATTGTTTGTCCTCAAACAATCGTGACTCTAGATGTTGCAGTATTTGCTCACTCTCCCAAGTAGCATCCTCCACTGGCAAGTTATTCCACTTTACTAAGTATTCCTTGATAAGCCTCCTCCATAGAGTATGCTCTAGGGAATCAGTCACTACCTCAAGGATCAATATCAATTTTCCTTCGTCATCCAAAGGAGGCAACTCTGTAGAAGGGATCACATTCTGTCCCAATGCCTTTTTAAGGCGAGAAATGTGGAAGCCATTGTGCACCCTGCTATCCTTAGGTAGCTCAAGCTCATAGGCCACCTCTCTAATCCTCTTGGTGATTCTAAATGGTCCATAGAACGGGGTTTCATCTTCTCCGACCTACTCTTCTTGAGAGTGGACTGTCTGAAGGGCTGCAATCTCACATAAACCATGTCTCCTATCTCAAATTCCCATTCGATACAATGTTGATCAGTGTACAACTTCTACTGATTTTGAGCATGTATGTTATCCCTCAGCGATCTCATGATATCTTGACTTTCTTACAAAAAATTCTTGGCTCTAGGCACTCTACAATCTCCAAAAAGCAGATCAATGAAGTTGGGAAATTCATAGCCATACAAAGCCATGAAAGGAGACATCCTAATAGTCATGTGAAAAGTGGAGTTGTAGAAAAACTTCCCCAAGTGCAACCATTTAACTCACACTTTTTGCTGTCCTGAAACATAATTACGCAGGTATCCTTCTATCCATTTATTGACAATCTCTATCTGACCATTAGTCTGGGGGTGATAACTTGTATTGTGAGCCAACTCAGTGCCACATACTTTGAATAACTCTTGCTAAAACAAGCTCATAATTGTTGTCCCTATCACTAATGATGGTCTTAGGTGTTCCATGGAGTCTAAACACCTCTTCGAAGAACAAATCTACCACTTGTGCCACTGTATACCTTGCTGATATGGAAAAAAAATGAGCAAACATGGTCAATTTATCCACCACCACATAGATACAATCCTTCCCTTGCACCTTGGGAAGCCCTGTAATAAAGTCCATAGAAATGCTTTCCCACTTCTGAGTAAAAATGGGTAAGGGCTGTAGTAGACCAGCAAGGTAAGTATGTTCGTTTTTGCTTTGTTGGCACACCTAACACTCACAAACATACTTAAGAATATCATCCTTCATCCCCTTCCATGAGAATCTCTTCCATGAGAATCTCTCACAGATCTGCCTTTATGTTTTGTAATACCTAGGATGACCAGCCATAGGAGTGTCATAGAAAGTCTTGAATATCTGCGCTTTTATCTTAGATTCAAGAACTAACAAAAATCTTTCCTTATAAAATATGAGACCATCTCTAACCTTATACTATGTCATCCTGCAATGAACCATCAAGAATGTTGTTTGCAGGTGAATTCTTTGCATAATCAACTTGCATTTTCTCCCTCCAATCTACTGATAATTCTGAAATTGAGCACAAATGTGGTCTTCTTGACAAAGCATCAGCCACTACGTTCCTCTTCCCTTTAACATATTCGATGCCAAAGTCATAGGCCTAGAGTTTGCTTACCCATTTTTGTTGCCTTATTGTGATCAGTCTTAACAACAAATCTCCCTCCAACAAGGTATTGTCTAAATTTACCTAAGGCATGCAATATTGCCAACATCTCCTTGTCATAAATGGAGTACCCTCTTTCACCTCCTCTCAACTTCCTACTCTCGAATGCAATTGGGTGTTTTTTCTGCATAAGAACAACAACTATACCTTCACCAGATGCATCACATTCAAGCTCGAAAGGCTTAGAGAAATCTGGAATAGCCAGAACAAAACATGTGCTCATCAATTGCTTGAAGCGATCAAAAAATTGTTTTGTTTCAAACCAAACAAAAGCTCCTTTCTTGGTCAGATCTATAAGTGGGGCAGACAACTAAGAAAATCCTTTGACAAACCTCCTATAGAAACCACATAGCCTAAAGAATCGCTTTAATTGTGTAAGATTAGTGGGTGGAGGCCAATCAAGAATAGTCTTGATCTTTTCAGGATCAACACTAACTCCCTTGGAGTTGATTATGTGTCCAAGATATAATAATTCTATCATACCAAACTCACACTGGGACTCCTTAGCAAACAAAGACACACTCTCAAATGTATCCAAAACCTCATCCAAATATCTCAAGTGCTCCTCCCATGACCTACTAAAAATAAGTATATCATCAAAGAATATCAACAAAAACTTGCACAAATGCTTAGTAAATATGTTGTTCATGCATGACTAAAATGTGGAAGGTGCATTAGTCAAACCAAAGGGCATGACAAGGAACTCAAAATGGCCAAAGTGACATCTGAATGGTGTTTTCTCTATATCCTCTTCTTTGACTCTGATCTGATGGTATCCCGATCTCAAAGACTACTCCATGTAGCTCATCAACGAGCTCATCTATCCATGGAATGGGGTATCTGTTCTTAATAGTCTTCTTATGTGATGCCCTATAATATATGCACATGCGCATAGTCCCATCCTTCTTCACTAACAAAACAAAAGAAGCAAATGGACTCTTAATCTGTCTAATATGGCCCATGTCCAAAAGCTCCTCAATTGCTTTCTCTATCTCATCCTTGTGTCTCTTAGGATGCTTGTATGGTGTAGTAATAACGGGTTTGGTGCCCTCTTCCAACTTGATCACATGCTCAATACTTCTATCAGGAGACCTACCAGGAGATATGCTACCAAAAACCTTGCTTCGCTTAGATAGCAAAGCCTAAATGTCTAGAGGATAAGAACGCTTCTCCTCTTCGATAATCGTGGACATAACCATACACTCCACTGCCCACTCTACCTGATCATGTCTAAATAACCTTTCCATGTGTTTGAAAGAGACTACCCATGGCCCTCCATTAGATATACCCTACAAGACCACATTTTTACCCTCTAATTTGAATTTCAGCTCCATGGTCTGAAAATATAGTGTAATCTCACCAAGAGAACGTAGCCATTGTATACCCAACATAGCATTCGTGGGAAGTTTTTCTTGGAAAACTAATTGCAACTCCTACAAAGAAAGTGGCCACCCTTTTAGACAACAACATACAATCCTCCTAACCTCAATTTGAAACCTAAAATCAGCATGAAATCAAAGTGTGTGATATAATGCCTTTTGATGACTTTGGAAATAAGGTGAAAAATTGGGTTCAAATTGATAGGGGATCTTACAGTGGTATTAGAGCCTAAGTCCTGCCAGCCTAGAGGGTAATGTACACTAGTGACAGGGGCAAATGGTATGCAGGAAGAGAACAAAAAAGGAAACAATTCCAATTAGCTGAGCCATATCCAAAAGAGGATACTTTTTAAGCTGCATTAGTAGCAAAGCAGCCCTATATAGTTACAAGGAATTGAATCAATGTTGGGTTCAAGTAATGTGAGTCCTAGAGATAGGACTGCGAGGAGATGCCTAGTGTGAAAAACATATTGAATGATCTAGCACAAGGACAGGAACAAATAATGCAACAATTAATGCAATCACAACAACAGTTAATTATAGCCATTGGGAAAATGTCACACAATATGAATTCCCTCTGGATGAATCAGAATACTACAAGGGAAGATAATAATGCAAATAATAACATTCCAAGGGGAGCCAGTACAAATGGTTAAAGCAAACTTTTCCAACCTACATTCACACCCAAGGAGGATGACGAAACATTTCAACCCGAAGAAGATCAGCCATTGGTTGATGAGGTAATAGCAGTATATGATGAGTACCATACATTTCTTGACGAAATTAGAAATGAGATAACATTAAACCAATATATGTACCAGCAGAAAGATAGGAAAAAGACACAGTAGAAACAAAGACCATAAGGCCCCCATAGAGAGTATCAACATGCCTTGAGAAAATTAACTCTTCCTAATTTTGATGGTAGTGGGAAAAGCACGACACTTGCTTGGATACACAAGCTTGGTACATTTTTGACACTAAAACCATGCTAGAAGAAGAGGCAATTAAATTTGCAACCTTACATTTGGAGGGATCGGCATATGATAGGTGACATCATGACTTGGTAAGACAAGACCATGCTTTGATAGTCTTATGATGAGTTCAACAACAAATTGATTGCTAGATTTGATAAGAAGGATGTAGAGATGTATTTTCTGTGAGTTAGCATTGATTAGAAAAAATTGTGATGTTGATAGCTACATCAATGAGTTCCAAAAGGTTGTTGTTATGGTTCCTAATATGTCAGAAAAAGGATTTGTAATGCTGTTCGCAGAGGGTTTGAATGCAAATCTAAGTGGTTTGGTGAAGGCATTCAAGCCTAGTATGCTACAGGATGCTATTCAGATGGCTCTTGATCTTGAAACCACACATCCTACACACCAGTCCCAAAAGATGAGTTTCAAGTGTAATAAGCCATTCAGGAGAACTTTCAATCAGCCTAAGACTACACCACCTAAGTTGGAATTTGAGACGAGGAATGACTTGCGTAGGAAGAAGTTGTGTTTCTCGTGCAAGGAATCATGGGAACCTGGTCACAAATACCTAGGAAAAGGCAAAGCACACTACATAGAGGTCACTTCCTACATTGAGGAGATAATAGATACCAGTTCGAAGAGTGAACATGAGGAGCGACAATTAGAGCATGATCATAATGCTACAGGAGATGTGGCACATGGTACTATTGCTACATTATCAAGAGTTTCTAAGTATCATCCTTTTAGAGTGAGAGGAGTCTTGAAGGGATAGTGGGTTACATGTTTGTTGATGAGTGTCTAGTGGTGAAGAGACGATTGCAGGTTCAACATTTTCCTGGATTCAGTGTCATGGTAGCTAATGGCTTCAATATGAGTTGTATTAAGAAGATTTCACTGTTGAGAATGCAGTTGTGTGATTATACAATTACTGATGACTTCTATGTGGTTGGGATTGGTGAGACCAATGTTTTGGGAGTTCAATGGTCGCATTCACTTGGCAAGTACAATCAATACCTTTAGAAAATGGAGTTGGAGTTCATGGCAGATGTGATGAAGATAGTGTTGAGAGATTTGGCAGATGGTGCGCTAAAGGTGGTAATGGCAAAGGGGATGGAGGCTTTGTTTAGACATAGTGAGGTTGTATGTGAAGTCAAATGTTTTGTGTCTTCCAAATCTTCTTCTATTCATGATAGGTATTATCATGTGGACATTCAAATGGCTTTAGATAAGTACAAAATGGTTTTTGGAGATATTCCACCTGGTAGACCTCCTAATCATGGATTTGAGCATGTGATTGAGTTAGAGGAGGGCTCCAAGCCCGCTATTACTACTCCTTATCAACATCCCAAAAGATTCAGAGAGGAGATTGAAAAAACGATAAAGGAGTTACTAGTTATGGGGACACATTAAACCTAGCTCCAATCCCTTGCATCTTTGGTGGCCTTGGTAAGGAAGAAGGATGGCATGATGAGGATGTGCATTGATTATCGTTCCTTGAATAAGAATACCATCAAGAACCAGTACCCTATACCTAGGATAGATGAGTTATTGGATGAGTTATAGGGCATGGTATTCTTTTCGAAGATTGATCTTCATTTAGGGTAACATCAGGTTAGAGTCTAAGAGGAGGATATACATAAGACAACATTCAGATACAACTATGGACATTATGAATTTTTTGTTGATGTTTATGGTAGCGTTAGTAGTATTCTTCCAGCGATCTCCTTTACATCATTGGTTAAATTAAATTATAGCCTTGGGGCTATTTAATTTATAGAAGATTGCGATTGCTCAAGAGACACGTCATTTGTTAATGATGATTAATATTTATTGAAGAGGCTTGATTTACTCAGGAAGCCGTCTTGTAAGAGGCGCGATTATTTGTCAAGGCCAACTTGTGTTCTTTGAAAGGTCACAACTCTCCATCCCATCATGTATATATACACCTTCATTGTGACTCTCTTGGCATCGATTTCATTGTTCTTGCATTCCACTACACTTCTACTTGGCGCAAATTTGTACAAGGCAGATTGAGTTATCTTTAGTTCGTCCTTATTGAAGGCTGTGAGTTGATCAGCGATTCGTCTCTATATATTTCTGTGTGCATCATAATATTGGTGCTTGTATATAGGCCTTCATATCGGTCTCTTGTAAGGAGATCATCATTGTGATAATTCAATATATAAGTGATATATTGTTGCTGGGTCTTTCTCCCTCAAGAGGAGGGTTTTCCCAGGATATCTGTTGTGTTATTGTGTCTGATTTTGAATTAATTTTCTATGCATTACATCTGATCATAAAATTAACATGGTATCAGAGCAGGTTTGAAGAAGATCGTGATTAGATTTATTATTACAGCAATACTCTTTTCTCTTTCTCATTATTGTCTATCTCTATCTCTTTGTCAAGATGGTGAACGGTCTTAAGATTGAGGATAGACTCGAAGGAGTATCAAACTTCACTTCATAGAGATTCAGAATTATGCTCACTTTGGAGGAAAACGAATTGGTTGAGTTCGTGGAGACCAAAGTTCCCGAACCTACGGATGAGGAAGAGAAAGTTCAATGGAAGAAGAAAGATATCAAGGCAAAAAAGATGTTAGTTGATTCCGTGAAAGATCATATTGTTCCTATTGTCTCCAAGTTGAAGACGGCAAGAGACATGTTCAAAACCTTGGAGGAGATGTACGAAATCAACAACACCAGCCGGGCACTTGCACCGAAGCAACAACTACATCATGTGAATATGGCGAAAGGAGAAACGGTTATTGCTTACTTCATCAAGATTTCGGAGTTGAGAGATCAGCTCTCTACAATTGGTCATGTGATAGATGACAAGGATTTGACCATGCTTGCTCTTAATGGTCTTCCTTTATCATGGGAATCCTACATTCAAGGAATTAGTGCAAGATCAAAGCTTCCCAAGTTTGATCGATTGAGAACGGATTGCATTCAAGAGGAGTCTAGATTG
>VDFB02197529.1:41705-87280 GCA_007258455.2 Sequoia sempervirens | reverse complement strand
AGGTGTTCGACTTTTTCTTGGGTCATCACCTTGATCTCTTCTCTTTTTCCCAACTTGCACAGATTTTCGATCTATTTGATCATTTGAGATTTATAATTCATTTAAAAAATAAATCATTCTATAAACAATCTTATGGTTGTCAAACAAATGATTTTTTTCCTTCTGAAATTTAATATAATGGGAGCTACCCCCTTGTTAGCACTTATCCATCAAAATATATAAGTGCTACCAAGGGGGTGGCTCTCATTATATTAAAATTCAACAAAGATAACATATGCATGAATGCCATTGGATTGATTACATAATGATTTAATTTAGTAAATGGATCAAATATCTTAGCCCATTCCGATAAGAACAAAATTGCACAATTTGGGTAGGAGAGAAAAGCTCAAGATGATGACCTTGAAAAAAGTTGAATACCTCAATTTTGTTCTAATGAGCCCATCTTTGAAGAGTGATAATGCTTCTCTATATTTGCTTCCCTCAATTTATCATGCAAAAAATATGTTCACTATGGTTCCTTTTATAGGGTTCTTATGGAAAGTGGAAATGACATGTAAAGGTGATTCCATAACGTTGGGCTTGATAGGGAACGAGCAAGCAACTTTCCCCATAATTTTTGACCTAAAGACAAGATAGCCACAATAAGAAATTCTTTCTAAATCCTCCCATCATGCACCTCTTTGACCTTTTTTGCTTCATTCAATGTTAGGGGGGAACTTAAGACCCGACCAACATTTCATGATTGAATCGCCCCACTTAGTGAAAGACACATTCCTAGTTGTTTTGACTTTATAATTTAATATTTTGGAGATATTATTGTCAATTTTTTATAATATTTCATTGATGGTACACTCAAAATTATTTATTCAAGATCCTCTAGTTCCTCTCTTTCCAAAATTTTCTAAATCAGTATTGTGGGTTGGCGATCCATATGCCAACCCAAAAAACATTTTGATTTAATCTTAGCTAGCTTTAAAATACATCGAACATGCCTGATTGTTGATTGTGTCAATTAAGCTTTTTGCAGAACCAATCCCAACATTGGGAAGCAAATAAATAGTTAAATAAAAGATGGTATGTAGAATCTTCGTTGCATTCGCACATAAGGCACCAATTTGGCCAACAATACCTACAATATGCAATCAATCCCCAGTTAAGCTCTTCTTATAGAGCTCTGTCCAAGAAAATGAGTTGGCTTTTGGAAGGATCAACTTACTCCAACATAAATCTTTGGGCCATGCATCATGATGCATTTGAAGAGATTGGATTTGATAGAATAATCACTTGATTTAGCATAACACCAAATTATTTTGTTGTTATGAGAGTTCAACACAATCATCCATTTGTTTAGTTTTGTGTTGATTGCCATCTTGGTTGGCCCATTTTTTGGGGCATTACCAAAGTCTATCAAATCCCAAAGAGGGTCAAAGTTTGAATCTCTTGGTGACATAATCTGCTACTTTGACCCCTTGATGTTATTCATGATGTATTTGCATTCTCTTAATTCTTCTATGTTTGAGAGGGGGCGATAGTCATTCCACAAATCTGACTAGAAATTTGTTGATTTTTTTTTATTAACTACCTACAAAGATGTTGTGTGATGATTGATGGGTAAAAGTACAAAGTTGTGTCACACTTTTATAAAGGAAATGACCAACGCTGATCCAAGTTTGAAACTTGAATCACTAAAAAGTGACATGTTCTGAATTTTGAAATGATGTAAACTAATAAAATATTTATTTTTTAGTGTATTTTATGTTTGTATTTTTTTAAAATATAAAAAATTGTTTGAATATAGTTTTTAATAAATTGACACTATAATTTAGTTGCTGAAAATTGAAGTTACATGAGGCGTCAATCTTTATATAATAAATTTTAATTTTCCAATTTTTTATAAATATATATTTTTAAATAAATATTGAAATGCGTGTATTAAAACATTGTTGTTTCCATTTGACATGAAATTTCATATTAACTAATTATCTAAAATAGAAAAAAAAATTATACCATCTTGATGTAGATCTTGATGTAGATTATTTTATCTAGTGCATCATATTTTTTCAATTTTTTTAATAAGTTTTACTATTTTTCCTTGACATGGTAATCAACCTAATGTTTTGTGCTGATAACCTACTTTTAGTAAGAATAAAAAGGAAAATATAAATAATAATTAAACTATTAAAAAATATATATATGAAAACTACACTTATGGATCTACAAAAGGGTATTTTTATATTTTTTAAAAATGTTATTTACACGAGTAGAAGTTGAAACATCAAGTTTTTCAAATAATTTTTTTTTTTGGTAAATTGGCATAAAAAAGTTGCTACATATGTATTTAGCCAACAATTTTAGTTGGAAAAGTTGTGGAAATATCTAACTTAGCTAGAATGAATCTTACAAGATTATATGTTTGACCAAAATTTATTCTTAGGTAGAAATACTTAACTTCACTTGTGCTGGTAAGTTGGTCGAAAGTGTGACACAACTTTGTACTTTTACCTTGGCTTACATTCCCACATGGACTTCCATATATGAGAACCATTTAGAGCATTTTTGTGTCAAATTTTTGCTCAAATCATTATGATCTAAGTATTTTTCCAGAGGATTTTGCACCAAAATGTATCTAGTGAAAAATACATTTTCCAAATTAGCTTGGCACCTAAGGCTTGGTTTTGCAATGAAAGGTTTTTGATACCAGCCTTGCCACTCTCTTTGCACTGCCTAGTTGAATCCCAATGAATTAGTGGGATTCCTTTTACTTTATTGGAACCATCCCATAGAATTTTTTTCAAGATTCTATCCATAATAGATGTCATTTTCCTAGTCAATTGTAAGCATGACATGATGTGAATTGGAATAGTAGAAAATATTGCCTTGATCATTGTTATTTGATCGACAATAATGATCCATCTTCCTTTCTAAGAGGAAGCCTTATTTTCACACATTTTGATGGTGGTTTTTCAAAAGATTTTTCTAACAACTCCTCTGAACAAGGGAATTGCGAGATACTTACATGGAATCATGTCAATTGTGAACCCCAATAGGTCAACATTTTTCTTTTGGAGGTTCCTTTTTGTGTGAAAGAAACAAAATTTTGACTTATCTATATTTATGAATTACCCGAAAGCCACAATATATTTGTTCAAAGTTTCTATTATTGTCTTGGATTCTCTCATATTTGACTCTCCATACAAGGTTGTGTTGTCCACGAATTGTTGATGAGTGATGGAATTGATATTTTGGGCCACTTGACACCATTCCATAGTTTAGATTTGCTCATACATCCCATAGTTTGACCAAAGGCTTCAACCATAATAACAAATAGGAAAGGGGACAAAATGTCACCCTATCGTAGCCCATTGGTGCTTTTGAAGAATTCGTATGGAGTGTCACTCACTAAGATGGAGAAACAAACCAATGACATACAACCAAATATCCATTTCAACCAGGAGTCAATAAACCTATTTTTTTCATTACTAGCATAAAAAAGCACCAGTTGGCATAATCATAAGCCTTGTTGATGTCAAGCTTGATTATCATGCATTTTATCTTGTGTTTTGATTGATTAAATGATTTCATTGGCAATGATGATATCATCAATGGTATCCCTCCTAAGCGTAAAACCACTCTACACAAGAGAAATGATGTGCTCTAAGATTGGTTTAAGTGTCATAGCCAAAGCATTTCGTTGAAAAAGGTAAAGAAAATTTGGTTTGCAAGCTGAAGAAGTCTCTTTATGGTTTGAAACAATCTCCTAGAATGTGGTACCAGAAGTTTGATACCTATGTGTTGTCATTGGGATTTTAGAGATCTAAATCTGACCATTGTGTGTATTATAAATTTGATAATGGTCACATTCTCATTATTGTTTTATACGTAGATGATATGTTTTATATTGAGAATGATAAAAGTATGATTTCAAATTTGAAGCTTTAGTTGTTAGAACTGTTTGAGATGAAAGACCTAGGTGCAACTAGGTACATTCTAGGAATGGAGATCATGAGAGATAGAGCAAACATAAAGCTTTGGTTAATCCAAAGCAAGTATGTGAACTTTGTGTTGGAGAGATTCAACATGGCAGATTGCAGACAGTTAGTTGTTCCTATGATGTAGGGGATGAAGCTTTCTGTAAATGATTGTCCAAAATCTCCTACTGAGATGGAGGACATGACTAGAGTACCATATGCAAGCGCAGTTAACAGTCTGATGTATGCAATGATGTGTACGAGACTAGACATTGCCCAAGCATTGGGAGTCCTTAGTCATTTTATGGCTAATCCTGGACGAGTGCATTGGGATGCAGTTAAGAGAGTGTTCGAATATTTATGGGGTAATTTTGAGTATGCCTTGTGTGTTCATGGTTATCCTACTGGACCTCAACATTTTGTGAGTATTCATATTCAAATTGGGTAGGTGACATTGATAGTAGAAGATCCACTAGTGGTTACATGCTTATGATGTTTGGTGGTGCTATCAGTTGGATGAGTAAGCGACAGGCTATAGTCGTGTTGTCCATGACAGAAGCAGAGTACATGGCAACCACACATGCTTGTAAGGAAGCCATTTGGCTTAAGAGACTGTGTTCTAATATTGGTTTAGATGCAGGACATATTACTATTTATTGCGATAGCCAGTGCAATTTTCCTAGCAAAGAATCTTACCTTCCATGGTAGAACAAAGCACATCGATGTTTAGTATCATTTTGTTCGTGATATGGTAGAAGATGGAAAGGTGAACTTGGAAAAGGTTGACACTTTGGCGAATGTTGCAGATGCACTGACAAAACTAGTAAGCATAAAGAAGTTAAAATGGTGTTCTGATTCCATGGGCCTTAGGGCCCTGAGCAGATGATTTTGTATGACTCTCTACACGTCTTCAAGAAGTGGGAGAATGTTGGGATTAAGGTGTCTCAACCTTAGAGTCCTAATATTGATTAATTTAATGTATTATTCTATTTATTTGTATTATTTAATTGCCTATGGTGTCATGTCATAAATTGGGACCCACCGACTAGGTGGCATCCCCATTGGAAGTGACTGGATGACACATCATCATCCCAAGTGGATATAGGCATCCCACTTTGGAATCCTTGACTTATGACAGATTCTATGACGTGTCATAAGTCATCTTTATGCATGGAGAAAGTTGGCGCCCAAGTTGGGTTATGACAGGTTGTAAGAGAATCGGATATTTTGGTTAGTTATGACGAATTCTCTAACAAATTCTATGATGGATCTTGTGGAAAATTTTATGACAGATTTATGATAATTTTATGGTAGTTGTAAGGCATTTGTCATAGGCTATTATGAGCACATTTTGGATACCCAAGCTTGGAGAGAGAATATTGCATGTTATGACGGTTGTAAGGGGTATAAGGGAATATCGTACATGTGTCCAAATGCATGTCTATGGCGTGGGATATTGTGCCATGTGTATTTGGACACCAATCCTCTTCTAGATGCTTTTCTTGGCTTGTATTCTCTATATATTGTATGCCTTGCATTGTAGAATGCATAGTTTGTTTGCAAGTAACAAAGTGTTGTTGGATTCACTCCAGAACATGTGTTTGTTTCAAAGCACTTGTTGAAGAAGCTTTGTAATTGGAGTTGCATTGTAACCTCTATTTGATTTAATACTGTAGTACTGTGCTTTTGGAGGGTGGGGTTTTTTACCCGAAAGGGTTTCCTTGCATATATCTGGTGTTTATTGTTTATGTGTTCTTGTTGTTCCATCTCATTCTTTCTATGTGTTTCTCCTTACTGTAACTATATAAGGTGTTAAAAGGAATTTTTTTGTAACTCTTCCCTACTTAGATTAGTGTAGGAAGCTATTTCTGCTCACTTGGCTTCCTTTCAGCCTTGACATGACTAATAAGGTATTCAATATGCCTACCTTCCCAAAGTATGAGGCTATTGACATGAAAAAGGTAATGCATTATTTTGAGAGACACAATGTGAGTTGTCTCAATGTTATTAATACTCAAATTATGTTGAACCCAAGGAAGATAACACTCAAAATGACAAGATTGTAGCAAAAGAGTGAATTTTAGGAAGACATCAAGGATCAAATCACACTCCTAAGCAGAGTCTATGGTTATTTGAATGTGAAAGAATTTACCCATGGAAGTGTCACTTCATGTTACTCATCATAGATGTTAAGAAAATTGATTGGGATATAACAATTAGCAACAATCTACATACACAACTCAAAGATGTACTACAAAGCAGTAATTTTTACATTGCATGTTAACTAGTCTACTTGTTGGCCTATTAGGTAAGCTTCCCAGGACTTACCAAAGCAAGATCTCTTTAGTTGGGAGAGGTCAAGATTTATGAGCATTACCCACAATTGGAGTTGAGTGATAGTTACAAGAATTACTATGTGGTAAATGATAATTTTATTCATATCATCATCAAGGGGCTGAAAAATGACTTTGCTAAGATAATGTCCTTAGAAGTCATGGCAAAACTAAAGAATTGGGGTAATTGGTATAATCCAATTTAAGACCTTCACATACATTAGAGTAGTTGGCTTTCATAAGACTCCCCTCAAACTTCCAAGGTACCCTATTGACAAGATAATCATGTTAGAATTGTGTAGGCAAGTAACAAAGACTCACAAATCGATTGTTGGTAAACACAAATCAAGATATTCTTTCCCTATGAAGATGGGAGTATAGTCCTATGCAAACATGTAGAATTCTAAAATTGTAGAAGTAGAACTAACAATGTATACCATGGACATGTATAATGACCCAATGGCTAAATTTGACCCTATTGGTAAAATCAGTAAGGTTATAAGATCCTTCTTTAAACATGAGCCAACTTTGGAAGACCATTGGGCCAATTGTGAAGAGGAATTTGAAGTAAGAATGAAGGACTACTTTCAATTGATAGTAGATAAGATAAATCCTTGCAATATGGCCAGAGTATCAAAGGATTTTAATGGAAAGGTCTTAGACTTAGTCTACAGTGGCCAAGGAATCTTCAATCAACCAATCTACAATGTAGATCGCTCAATTGAAGAGGATGAAAAAATAGATAGAAGGGAAACAATTATCAAGGCCTGTTCACAAAGATGGTTGGTATCTCCATTTCCCATGACGGAGTTGCTAAAACCTCAGCCTCAATCAAAGAAATCCAAGATAGGTGAAGGTCCATCTACTTCTACTATTGAACAACAAAGACCATCATCCTCAATAGATGGATCAAGAAAGAGAAAAGAAAAGGAGAAAATAGTGATAGAATCTAGTGAAGAAGAAGAGGAAGATATTCCCCTAAAAAGGTGGAAAAGAACTGAAAGTACCCCTAGGGCTAGCTCTATTACTCACTCCTCTTCTCCCCCACATGAATTTACCATCTCTTCATCCATCACTTCATCCATCTCTAGTCCCATCTCCTTCTCTAGTACCTCAAAACCCAACACCTCCTCCAAGTCCTCCAAGTCCTCAAATTCCTTCTCCTCCTCCTTCACCTCCACATGATGTGCCTCTTCCTCCTTCACTTCCAT
The DNA here is from genome assembly GCA_007258455.2 of Sequoia sempervirens. NCBI lineage: Eukaryota > Viridiplantae > Streptophyta > Pinopsida > Cupressales > Cupressaceae > Sequoia > Sequoia sempervirens. The sequence continues at coordinate 79,765 of VDFB02197529.1, read as the reverse complement.
ATGATGCTCCTCCTCCCCCCTCGCCTCCAATTCCTTCTCCCTTTGCTACCCAAAGGCACAAATAGTTACAACCAAGACAAGATGAAGTTCATAATCAGGAGGTAATTTAAGAAGTTAGGGAAGAAGAAGCAATTCGGGAAGAAGAAATTAAAAAATAAGTAGGACATTAGGAAGAGGCACTTGAAATAGAACAGCAGCATGAAGATTCTGAAACTTCTCACAATATAGAAGTAATTTCTTCTCCACATCATGAAGTATCTTCCAACCTCTTGATATGGTTAAACCATACCATTCATAAGAGAAAAAGGACATATGTTCAAGAGGAAGAAGAAAAGAATCTCACAATCCTTGCAAAAGCATTTCAAACTCCTACCAAGAGAAGGAAGAGATCAAGAAGGTCTTCTACTATTATAGAGGATGAGAAAGGGAATATGATAGCTCAAACGGTTGTTCCTCTAGTATATAAACCTAAATCTGATATGATGCTTGAGGACTATAGCATAAAGTAAGTCAACTTGGGTACACAGTATAGAGAAGAAGAAGAAGAACCCTTACAAATGGCGTTGTCTACTATCCTTAGGAGAATGCAAAAGGATGAGAATACTAAAGAAGAACTAAAATCCCAAGTAGCCCAGTTAACATGTGTTAACAACCTGATAGGGCCTATTGATGCTATTGCTCCTTGGCCAATTTTGCAAGCTGCATTGAAAGGAGAAGCCCTACACCCCAACCCTGAGGGTTGGATAACTATTGCTAAAGGATGAGAAGATGATCTACAGGCTTTAGCTAGCAGAGTTTTGAAGAAAGCAATAAAATCTTATCATTGCATTAGTGATGAAATCTATCAAGAATGAAGTTATGAGGCTCATCGAAGCTAAATTTGATAAAAGGGCACTCACTGTGAATGACATATCTGACCTAGGGGCCTGGTCTGCAACAATGGGGATTGCATACAATATATAATTCTCAAATAGAGAAGGCTTTGCTACTGCCATCACAATTTATACTTATCATCATATGGTAAAGGAAGGAGAATATTATGATCTCTGTGAACTCTTGCGAAACAAGCTATTGGAAAATATGCACAAAACCAAGGAGTCTCGCTACAACTTCCGGTATGGTACTTTGATAATTTTCCTTATGTTATATTTCATGAAAGAAATTCTTGGTTTTAAGAATGTGATATGGAAAAATAATATTCATGTTGCACATCAAATAAAGGATCATATGAGTAGCTTTTCAGACATCGCTCAATGCAACACAATGTTTTTGGGTTTCTTTAAAACTTTCCAGAGTGAAATACAAAGGAGGGACAAAATACCCTATCAAGTTGTAGAATGGTACAAGGATGGGATCACTTTCATGGTTGATAATGACAATTGTTACATGGAAGTAGTTGAACCAAGGACTTCTTGGATTACAAGGCTGCCCTAAGAGCTTCTTAGAGAAAACTGGATTGCATATGGGAAAAATTTACTCCAATAAATGTAGATGATCATGAGGAAGATGAAGAAGAAGAGATGAAATCCTATGTTTTGAATAGGAGGAAGAAGAATAAAAAACAAGAAGATATATCTATGGAAAAAGAAATTGAAGAAGAAACAATGAAGTCTCCTCCAGAAACATCTAAACATGTGCCTCTACAGCTTGGGGCTACTATCAATGCAATTGTAGAGCATGATGCACTAAAAGAGGTCGTTGTACTTTATGATGAAATGACCCCTTTTGACAAGGCCATAATTGAGAAAGCAATAATTATGTATATGAGCAACTTCAATATGGCTCTAAATGAAAGCATTGATCAACTTTCGACAAGCCTTGCAGATGTACTCAAAAACAAGAGTGAAGTTGTTTTAGAACAAGCTAAGATGAGACAATGAGCATTAGAAAAGGTTGGTGTGTTAATCTCTCATGAAGAAAGGGTAAAATTGTCTCAGTATCAAGCACAAGAATAAATGTTCTAATGGGGATGATAAAGAAGAAATAAAAAGGATGGAGAATGAAACTAAAGAAAAGACTAAAAATACTGGAAGGATTAAATAATGTTTAAATCATTTGTGATCAAGCTCCTTCAAATACTTTAGATATACCTGATGTGTCTACTCATGACATAGATTCATCAGATTTTGAGGATAATATGACTAAAGATGATGAGATAGTTGAAAATGTCAAACAGAATGAGACTGCTCCTCCGCAGAATACAAGTACACAAGGTGCAGTGGATCAAAGTAAAATGGGTGTCTCACCTCTGAAGAATACTAAAATTGACAAAGAACATAATATGCCCCCCTTGGAGAAAGTTGATCAAGAAATTGAAGAACTTTTTGGACAAAAAAGAAGGAAATGATGTTTCTAGTGTACACAAGGTGCAAGAAGTCTTCGGTATGGAGATAGAAAAAGAAAGGAAAGAAGAGGAAAAATAAAATATTGAGAAAAAGAGAGAAGAAAATTCTGAGAAATTTTAGGATGCAAAAGTAAAAACAGTTGAGAAGCAAGATACTTCTATGGATAGAGGTCAGGGTTCTTCATCTACATACTCTTTCAAAGATCTACTAGGGATGCAGATACAGTTTCAACCTATGGTGGTACCTCAACTTCTACAAATTCCAACACATGAGGGACAAATTGACTTGGAAAACATCTCTCCCCTCCATAAGCTACAACTTGGTGATGCTTTGCATGCCTTCATAAGAAAATAAATACTACAAGAACATGCAAAGAAGAGTAAATTTGTTGACGAGGCAGTCAAGACTATTCAGAAAGGTCTACTAGAAGTAAACGTTGATGTCTCCCTATCTTCGAAACAAAAGCTAAAGCTCTTAATGGATTCCATCAAGGATCACTCCTCTCACTTATAGCAAAAGGCAGAACATGAGGCCTTGAGAAAGATAAAAGGAAAGAGAATGGGTGAAGCTTCAAACCAGTGTGCTAATGCACACAATAAATTGCAGGAAAATATAGAAATGTTTAAGGATTGTGTGAATGAAGCAACAACTCTTTATCAATTTTGTTTGAAATGGCCAAGCTCCACCAAAGATATCAAAAGTCAGATTTACTTGATTGAGTCACAAATTACATAATTGGCTGAAACATATGATGTATCGAGAGATATGGATGGATCCACTAGGGCACAAATTGAAAATCTTCCTGTACAGTTGACATTACTTCTAGATCAAAGAGAATAGTTAAAGACAAAATTATATTTTCTAAGAGAAGTAGTCAATGTGTGGCTTGCATCATTGTTCGAATTGATGGTCAAAAGTGTAGAAGTGGGTTAGAAATGAAAATTCCTAGTAAAATAAATGAGGTTGAGGAATTGTGCATAGAGTTTGAATGTCAAAATCACATTCTCACCTTAAAAAAAATAGATTGGACTAAAACTCTGGAGCAACTAAAGAAATCTCACAATAATATTACTACAACTTTGGAGCAACTAAAGAAATCTCACAAGAATATTCTACCTTCCAAAGAAGCTGCAAAAGTGTAAATAAGACAATTTTAACTTTGTATAGTTTTGCGGATACTTGTTTTTTATATATACCATCAATATTTGGGAATCTCCATCTCAGGGGGAGTATGTAGTAAGGGGGATCTCATACACTTTTGGGATGTTGTAAATATAAGATATCATGCCCTTTTCCCTTTATATCAAAGGGGGAGAGGAACATATGGGTGTTGCCATCAATGACAAAGGGAGAGATTGTTGGCAATAGGTGTTTTCATTAATTTCAACCTATTATGGGTTGTCATTAATTTCATATGTGTATGTTGAAGTCTGTATATATTCCAAAGATAGTGCAAGTGCATAGATATAGTCAGCAATACAATTAGATGTATGAATGGTTATCTGACTATTTTCTATGAGTGATGCGGTGGTTGGTACACTTGTTCTAATATTTTCCTTGCATGTCTATGATAATATCATTCCTGACTGGTGTACCGCACATTGAGATAAGTTGCAGAAGATTGGGAAATGTGTTAATAGTGTATTCACTATAACAGAGTCATGAATTTTTGGTCTACATCCTTTTGCAGAGTAAGTTCTTGTCTTGTGGTTCAATTGATAAGTTGGTTGTGTTGTGAAGGTATTATATCCAAGAAATCAAGTCTTTACACCTTTCGTAGAAAGAGTTAGAGCTAACAGTATTTCAATATGTGCAATATAATGTTAAAGGCATGTTGGAATGCTTTGCATTCCTTCGGTGAGATAGATGTGACCATGCAAACTTGGGAATATGTTCACAAAGGGGTATGAGTTATTCCTTGCAAGTCTCAAGTATTTTGGTGGTCTGCAAGATCAGTTTTCAAAGAACAATTTGCTATAGCTTGTCTAAAATGCTTTGTTCCTGTACTTTTAGTGGGTTTCTCCTCTTGCACTAGTGTTTTATGATCAGATACTTAAGGAAAAGGTTGAATTAATATTGTTCATGATCTACAAAACCTACATCTCAATTTGCATCGTGATTTTGGTACCTCCCCAGCTATGTGAAGTCAAACAGTGAGTGTGTTGATGATATTTATACTATTTGGGACAATGTGACTTGTTTCATTCTCCGCGGTTGATCCTAATCAACTAATCTTGTCTTGAAGAATGTGTTGTGATGCATTTGGGCACCAACATAGCGTATGATGAACCACAACTAAATCTCTTTGATTTTGGATGTGTTTTGGAGCTAACCCATACAATATTTATCATTTCATCCAATGGTCATCTTGGACTCGACTTAATTGGTGTTTTGTGTTATTGTGTAGGACATATATAGAAGATCAAATTCTTTCGTGAAGGTGATGATTGATAGTGATTCGAGACAAAGCGAAATAAAAGAGATGAAGTGTCTGAAATCAGTTTGAAGGGAAAATTGTGTGAAATAGTGACCACAGCTTCAACATATGCTAGATGCTTCCTCAAAGTAGTTCATAATCAATTTCCTCATTATATTCTTCATGTATCCTGCTTTGAGACGAAAAGTCTCATAAGGTCCTTTGTATCTTGCTCTAAGGCTATATACCTTAGCCTGCAAGTCTATAGGCAGTGAGCCTTAAACATTGTAATTCGTGTTAGCAGTTACATATATTGTGAATTAATCCTCACCGTGGTTTTTCCCTCATTGGGTTTTCCACGTAAAAATCTCGGTGTCTTTATATGATGCATATGTTCATTTTTGTTCTTTTTAGTTATGTTATGTGTTGTTAATTTGCAAATGGAAATGGTCAAGTTTTAAGATATGTTGATTCACCCCTCGCCTCTCAGCACATCATTGTGTTTAACATATAAAATATTCAAGGATTACTCCTGTTGCATGCATATGGATCTTGATCGTTAGTGATGGTATGATTATTTAATTTATCTGAATTGAGTAAATTGGTAAAGTTAATCGTGTTTCTAGGTTATTGAATAGAGTTTTTTCTCAGATATGTGCATGTTCTTTTATGGCACGATTTGATAAAACTTTAAAATCTTAAGATTATTAATTTCCTTTGAAGATTGCATCGGTGTTAACAGTGATTGATTGAATACTAGTCACTTTAATAACTAATTACAATTTTTCCTAACCACTCAGAAGTGATAAATGAGATAAAATCTACCTTTGTCCGTTTAATTTTTAGTTTGTTCTTTAAATCTCTCTCAACCCTAAATCTTTTGATCTTTATTTTATAATGCTTTAAATCTATGAAAGAGTATAAAAACAATGTAAATCTGCTAGACATATGATATATTTACATGCAATTGGTTGTGAATTCAAAGAAATAAATCTCTTTTGGTTGCATGTTTTGAATATATTTTCCAGGATATCTAAAAATACTCAGGACCCTTATTGAACAAATTCACACGAACCACTTAGCTATCCATCATGGTCAAGACTTAACCCAAAAGAAAATTGGAGTAGGGAATCTTGCTTTTCAAGGAGTAATAATTTATTGTTACTTAGCAAGTCAGTTGTGGTAAAATCGCCATCAATATGACTAACAATGGATGGTGTTTTGGGAAAGGTTGATGGACAAAAAGGGGTATAGGAACACTATAGCCAATTAAAACTGAAGGAATCTAAGGTACACTTCAAAAGGGTAAATTATGCTTTCATTTACCCAATCATAAACAAACTATTTGGTGATGATTCAATCATTTTTTTAATGAGGCTAAGTAGTTGATATGTAGGTGGGGACATTGGCTGCTCCTTCAATACCCTAAGACCACCTACATCAAAATCACTATATTTTTTGGAGTTCCACTCTTGGTCCTAAGATTTTTTAGTAATAAGATCATCCTATTGGAGTTCAAGAAATATATAATATAAATCCATAAGGATTTCATAGAAAAGCATAATCTTGGAGTACAATTTCCCTTTGTTTTGGGGTTCTACTCATGCCCAAATAAAGTTTATGCCCTAAGGGCCTTTAAGGAAGAGCTTTCTTTTTTAACCTAAATTTATACAATAAAAGAATCAACAACACCCTAGATGGAAAAGTCGAGAATGTTTTTGGGCCAGAATACAAACATCAAGCTATGATAGAGGACTTCTAAGCTAATTGTCACAATGACTTTGAGGTGAGAAAAAGGGGATTTTTTAGACTCAACCTCGAAAAACTCAAAGAAATAAATATAGAAGAAGATCTCTCATAGGGCATAACTAATAATGGAAACATTTTAGACCATTCCTATAATTTGTAAAATGTTGATAGCATGCCTTTATTGCTAGTTGATTGGTCAACAATCAAGGCTAATGATATAGACAAGATAAAAAAATATTATTAACTTTACTGAGGTTGGATTCAATTTCAGAAAAGATATTGAGTTTGAGATATCTTGGAGATATAGTAGGGAGTGACTTCTTCCATAAGGAGTATTCTATGGTGTTACCCTACCTAAAGGGTTTATTTTATTCATGCATATATCAAATATTAGAGAATCTTGTCGCACAAAAATCTCTTATGTTTTGTGAGATCTATCTTCTAAATTGTTTTATTTCTATTATTATATGTATGGATCTTATCAAGTGGTATTAGAACTATTATTTGTGTAAAGGTGGGGATAAAACCCTAGTTTTTGTACATTCACCTGTATATTTTAAATGGCTATGAATTTATCTATAATATTTTTGCTAAAGTTGGGAAATCATCTAAAAAAATTGTACTCCAATAATTAAGCATATTTATCAATATTAAGTGGTTTTTTGTAATTTTATGATTTTTTATAAATTCAACTTTTGGATTACACATTAGGGATTTTTTTTGATATTTTACTTTTTTATTATGTACCTAGGGATATGATATTATAATGCATTTAGGTGGATAGGAGGAGGCCTATATAAAGGAGGTTGTTATTATTGTAATGATATGTGTTGAGTATGCTATTATGTTTGGTATCTCTTAGAGATATAACATGGAGTGACTTATTCTATAAGTATTGTACAATGTTGCCCTACCTCAAGGGTTTATTCTATTTTTGCATATATAATATATTAGGGCATCTTGACCCACATACATCTCTTGTGTTGTGTGAGATTTGTCTTCTACATTGTATTATTTCTATTACTATATATGTGGATCTTATTAAATTTTTATATAGACTCTTGTAGACAAAGGTGATGTTATGTGACAAAACCATCCACATATTTGTGAAGACATCAAAAGAAGAAGATATGACCACAACTTGAATAATAGGCTTGTATATGATCTACAGTGAAAAATTTGTTACCATCATCCATGTTTCTTTCCATATCGCATAGAAGCGATATTCGATGCATCCACATAATCCTTTTATTTAAGTGTTTGACATAGTAGAAATAAATGAAAAAGAATTGCCAACATAAAATATTTATAAATGTATGAATAACAACTGTTAAATTTATACCCTTAAAACAATTTACTTTTACTTACATTATAATAGAAACATTTTTAAATTAAAAAATAAATGTAAAAAATAGACAACTAATAAAAAAACAAACAAACAAAATAACAATAATAAATACTACACTTATTTAACATACAATAAAAAAAAATTAATTATAATATTTCTTAATTTAATTACACTTTTAGTGACATTTGAATCTACACCATAAATTATTTGGGGTTTTAGTAGATGCATTTTTTCTAATATTGATTGGGGGCTTCCTTAATGACTCTTGCTATCTTTCTATAATGAAGCGAACCTTAATCATATGTGCTTACATTGATTGCATCGATTTATGGTTAGTATGAGTCTACAAATGGGCAAGGCCAGATATATTGTTACACATGATTCAAGGCATATTTTAATAATTAATTCACATTATGGTTCTCTAAAAGATTCAATGAAGGATATGGCATATGACTATTATGTTTGATTTATTAAAACTAGTCCTTGTCATTGTAAGGTTAATTAATTAATTAATATTATTGTTCTCTAAAGGATATGATATATACCTATTATGTTTGATTTATTAAAACTAGTCCTCGTCATTGTAAGGTTAATTAATTAATTCACATTATGATTCTCTCAAAGAATATGACATATGCCTATTATAACTAGTCCTTGTAAGGTAATTATAACGATTGATAGCTTCTATATTAATAATATAATTAATATTTTTTTTTTAATAAATTAAAAAATATTTAAAAAAAAAGATAATGTAATAATAAATATACTTTTACAAATACATATTTATTTATTTTTATTATTTATTAATTTAAAAAGCATTAAATATATTATATACAACTTTTATTTGAAATAACATTTTAATATTCAAAAATATATAATTTACCTAAATTATTAATAGATTAATCAAATCAATCAATTTTCAATAATCTAACCACTACACTAAACTTAAGGAATAAATAAAGTGAGATACATTCTATATATATAGAAATTAAGTTGGTTACTTCTTTTTTCGTTTAACCAAAATAAGATTCTTGGATGACATTCTAACTAAAATCGTTAAGACACTTGGAAATTGTGGGGCTAAAGATGGTTGGAGTAGAATGAAGGGTACATTGGTGGTTAGTGAAAGCAACATTTTATGGTTAGTTATGGCCGGCGTGGTTAACAAGTTAATTTCATTTAAAACCCCATGATATCAACACATTTGTCAGTGAGGAAGGAGAAGTTGGGGGACAAATATGTCTTATTTATGACCAACCATGTGCAATATAAATGCGCTCTTTGTATTATTATGTTTTGCCCCTTTCTTTTCTCTCTTTTTAGGTGTGGTTGCTCTGTCATGTTTTCATCGGGTAAGCTATTGTTTTTTATTGTCTTTGACTACCTAGAGTTTAGGTATCCAAATTTGACCCACAACTACTTAATTCATTAAAGCATGTAGACTAATTAAAGTGATTTAAAAAATATTTAGATAGAATTAATAAATTTTGAATTTGATATGTAAACTAAATAACTTTAAATGCACTAGGGGAGAGGGGCCCATAGTGGAGTGGGCTTTCATAGTGGGGATAGAAGTAGTCCTCACTGGGCCTCATAGCAGAGCATCTTAATATCCAATTGCAAAACACTTTTTATCCATAAAGTACACAAACTGACAAATCATGTGATGCCACATCGACGCACCAATAAAACATGACTTAGTGCACCACTATCGGTCTCACTTTTTTTTGGGGCCTTTTTGGACACATTGACAAAAAGCATGTTGTGTGGCATCATATTTGATGATGTGATCCTAAAATTAAAAAATTTAAGCAGGTGAGTTGCCAAATAAACTGCTATACAAAATTGGGATTGATTTGAAATTTTATGTAGGATTTTGAGAAACACGAAGTTAGGGTGTTCCACTATGGGCCCCTCTCCCCTATTTAGTGGAGATGTTAGAAATCAATTTGTTTTAATGTTAGAATTTTAGGATTTTTAGATGGTTGTTTGGTAGTTTATAAATTAATTGTGTTTCACTCTAGTTTATTTAGGTATTTGTAGGATTTATCTTTATGAGTGTATAAATGATCTAGTACATGGACATGAATATGTAAATGTGGGAATGAACAAATATTTTGCTCACCTTAACATTTTTGATACCTAAATTTGTTAAGGAATATTGATGCTTACAAATACTTTTGAGGAATTTGTTGAATTGTAAGGGTCACATTGTCCTCAATCAAGCCCCTAAATAAACCGATTCAATGATTTTGAAACAAGGGTTGATGATGGCAAGGAAGCATGCAATGGACCTAGTGTGGTGTATATTGATATGATGCACTAATAATGCTACTATGATGCTCATAAAAATGGTCTATGATAGATGTATAATGATTCCTACATTGTCTTGGATGATTTTACCATGATCTAAAATGAATGAATGTCTTTAAATACACACAAATCAACACAAGTGTGCACTAGGTTGGTTCATATTGGCTAGTGAGAGGGAGTTGATAAGGTTCAAATTCAAAATCTTAATTTAAAAGCTTATGGTTCAATCCATGACTATGGAAATGACTTGGGTCAAGTATGCACTCGCATACTTGAATCGAGTTAATAAGTAGGGAATCTAGAGAGGAGGGCCAATCTTTGGCGATGCGTGATGATGAGATTTGGATAGGGTGATGTCACAAGCCAACTACATGCAATAAATCAAAGTTGACCCACAAATGCTTAATTCATTAAAGCATGTAGACTAATTAAAGCGATTAAAAAATATTTGAATAGAATTAATAAATGTTCAATTTGATATATAAATTAAATAATTTCAATGTAATATTTAGTTGGAGCTATTAGAAATCAATTTGTTATAATGTTAGAATTTTAGGATTTTTAGATGGTTGTTTTGTAGTTTATAAATTGATCGTGTTTCAAATTTAATTTATTTAGGTGTTTGTTTTATTTATCTTTATGAATGTTTAAATAGTCTAGCACATGGACATGAATATGTAAATGTGGGAATGGACAAATATTTCACTCACCTTAGTATTTTGATATTTAAATTTGTTAAAGACTTGATTTTTTTTAGACTTCAGGAATCATAATCGGGTAGCCACCCCCTATAAATTGTAGTGCGCTTGGTAAAAAAATTTCACGTTACTGGTGATGTTGGCACAACACGCCCTCCGATACCATGGGGACGGCGGGGAGACTAGACCTCGTGACCTCTTGCCTACAACAAGATGTTTTAGCCAATCAAGCTAGGACCACCGCCCCATTAAAGATTATTGATGTTTACACACACTTTTGAGGATTTTTTTGAATTGTAAGGGTCATATTATCCTCAATCAAGCCCCTATATAGATCAATTCAAGGGTTGATGATGACAAGGAAGCATGCAATAGACCTAGGATGATGTATGTTGATGCAATGCTCTGATAATGCTACTATGCTACTCATATAAATGGTCTATGATAAATTCTCTTTAATCATTCCTACATTGGCCCTATTGACATGATCTAATATGAATGAATGGATGTCTTTAAATACACACAAATCAACACAAGTGCACACTAGGTTGGTTCATATTGGCCATTGAGAGGGAGTTGATAAGGTTCAAATTCAAAATTTTAATTTAAAAGCTTACAGTTCAATCCATGACTATGGAAATGACTTGGGTCAAGTATGCACTCACATATTTGAACTAGGTTAATGAGTAGGGAATCTAGGGAGGAGGGTCAATCTTTGGGGATGAGTGATGATGAGATTTGGATAGGGTGATGTCACAAGCCAACTACATGCAATAGTATGCCACTTGTAGATTTATTTTTTTGATCGGTGAACATTTTTTTGAACTAGAGCTATGAACCAATGAGGCCACAAATTGGGGGACCTCATCCCCGAATCCTGATAGGCCAGACCTGCAAGCACGAAAGCCCAACAAGGACTGAGCCTGGAGGAGTGAAAGACCCACGTGGGTTAGATACAGAGATACCAGGCATGAAAGACCCGCGTGGGTTTGACACAGAGTCCGTGAGTAACACACGCCTAGGAACTGGATTTGTGAGCAACACACTCCACCGTGGGTCTGGCACAAGTTCTCGAGCTCTCCAGCCCAGCGAGGGTCTAACATAGTCAGCCGCCTCTAAGGGACCACCAGCTCCTCCTGAGCACCTCCCTCCATTCTCCACCACCTTACACGTACCAACTGCCTGTGTACGCAACCTCCAACAAGTCCATCAAGGTGGAATCAAACCGGTATACACCAGTTTGGTCTAGGTAGGAAATTGAACCTTGGTTGCATCAATAGTAGTGCAACCACTTCACCACTACACCACAAGGTGATCCCTGCCAATTGTAGATTTATTATTATATAAGGACACTCTAAATAAAGTAGGCCCAACATGTAAAGGAAAATGACAATGATATGTGATTTTCATGATTACATTTCCCCCAACTTAGATGTGCATGTGAATTATCATGAAGATGCATGTCAAAGTAAAATAATAGCCAATATATAATTCCTCAAAGTATACCTTTATGAATGTCAAACATATTTAATCTCCTTAAAATGAGTGCTCCCTTGGAAACATAAAATAATTAAGTATGCAATAAGTAGGCATCTATCACCAATTTAAAATAGGCTCTAAGTACAAATTTCTTGAAAAATAACTATCCTCAAAAATAGTAAAAGAGAAAAAGATAAGGGTAAGAAATTCTAACAAGAGGAAAGTGGTAAAACTCTAAGTGGATGATTATGTCAATGAAAATGGATTGATAAATCTCCCTTTTAGGTGGGAATGACTATGGGAATTTCATTACAAAAAAATACTCACAAAGGAATGTTGTGACATATACTCTCCCCTCTAATTGGTTGCATGCAAAGGATGCACAATATTGAAGGAAAGGAGAAAAGATATGCTAAAGCATGTAAATATGATATTTTAAAAATATCATCACATGATAAGCATGTGAGAACATGGGAAATATGTGATCATGAAATTACATTAGCATAAGAGAAGGAAATATATTCCCCCAATGTTAGTCCTAATGAAAGAATAATTATTTCCAAAAATGCTAGATAAGGATCATGCAAGCGTGAGTAAGTTGTAAAGGATGTGAGCACGACAAGGATTATAACATGTAATCATAAGATAAAACAATAATATCATAATATGTAAATATCATAACCATATAGACACATATGTCTTAAGGATATAAGTAACATAAGATGTAAAAATGAGAGGAATTTACAATCATAGTAAAGATAAGTATGTAATAATACTAGCATGTAGATAGTATAAGAGCTAGACATCATAAACATGAATTATAGGAACACAATAAAATCATAAATCATGTAGAATAGGAACATATAAAGAAATATGTTGAAGCATAAGGGGTAAGCATGGAGCACAGCGAGGAAATAGGAGGCAAGAGAGTCATGTGTAAAAGAAAAGAAACTAAAAATATGTATAGTTAAGCATAATAGGAAGGCATATGACCTTCATAAGTAATATATAAAGACAAGATCTAAACATAGGAGAATAATGGGGATAGATTATTCCAAGTGGGTAAAAAAATCATAAAGCATAATATAGAAGGTGAAATGATAATTAGAGATGCACAAAAAGCATAGCATAGAAAAAGGCCAAAGTGTTAAGATATACAAGGTAAATGGAAGCATAAGGAGGAGGATCAAACCATACAAGGTATAAGTGAAAGGATAAAGTATAAATGATATAAAACACATGGAAGAAGTGACATGAACATCACAACACATGTTCAAAGTCACTTGTGGTAGTATGCACTAGTAAACATGTCTTTGTTTCCTTCACACGTTGATTAGGACATTGAAACAACATAACATAAATCTAAAAATAGCAAAAAAAAAATGGAATGTAGAAAGTAGTAAGTGAGAGGTGAGTGTAGCTAAGCAATGAAATTTGTCTATAATATGGTCTAAAAATATATCACTAAAACTAGTGTCCCTAAAGGATTGGTTGTTATTCCTCATGAATAGAAATGTAATATTGAGATATGAAATGCGATGTAGTATTAAAAAGAACTAGCTTAGAAGCTATATTACGTGCTTTTTATTTTGTCCCATGTGTAACCTCAACATATAGAATATTATGGTCAATAAATCCAATAATGTTAGAAGGATACTTGTCATGCAAGTCTGTATGATTATTCACACCTTGTGTCATCTCTTAAGGTCTTAAATTTTATTCATATATATGTAGAATGCCTAGGTATATGATGATGAGTACAAAAATATATAACCTTGTGTGGTGCAAGATTATACATTTTCATTGACTTAACCAAAGGTAAAGTAAAAATATTGTGTTCTAAAACAACATGAATAGGCTCCTTCATGTAATGAATTTACTAAATCTCCTTAGTTTGATATGAGTATGTTGATTGTCATAGGTACATCATTATTTCCCCCATTATCTAATGCAACAATCTCATTAACTTGCGAAGGTACAAAGACATATTAGAAATATGTTTTGATTATAATGGAAAAATAGGTTTTGAAGGGACCCAAAATCCTTTACAACACTTTAGACCAAAATGTTGCTATAATAGAAAAACATAATAAAGCATAAGAAACAACCAATAGTAAACCAACAGCCAAAAAATAACTACCCAACAACAGAAAAGCAAAAACAAAAAAACAATAGAAACACCAAATCTATTTCATATTTTTCAAGGTGTTGGCCACCTCGATCTCCTGGTTGTAGTGTAGGTTCACCATGTCCATTAGCTCTTTCTTCTTTTCCTTGAAGGACTTCCTAAGGCTCCCCCTTGTTCGAGTGCACAAGCCTTTAGCCTCATCTTTAACATTCTTCTTCCCCTTACCTTTAGAGGTCTGGTCATTCTCAAGCATATCTGCAAAGTACATATGATCCTCCCCAAGTTGACTAATCTTACCAAACATAATCTTCAAGGACTTCGTACTATTTTTAACCAAGCTATGGCTGACCTATAGTCACTTCCTGATATCCTCATTTGTTTCCTTTATCCTTCCCTCCATTTTTCCAAGGCGACTCTCACACTGGGCTTTAAAATTAGAGAAAGAACATTCCAAGTCAACCAACCTCTCAATGAGAAGATCCAAAGAAGAGCCCTTCTACTGGTTTGTCACGTTCTACTTCAAGCCCCTAATCTTGATATTGACCTTGTTAAATTCCTGCAACACCCATTTAGCGAGTTTAAAGGTGTATGTGGCACCCGACCAAGCCATGCCCAATAGTTCAAACATGGAGGCATTGTCATCATTCAGATAAGAAAAATCCTTAGAAAGAGGATTAACCTTCAATGGTTATGGATTCCCAAGGTTAGGGTTCACACCAACATCCTCACTCATAGTTTTCTCAACCGAGGCCTCCTCATTACCAGGAACCCCATCACCCTTTCCATGAGAAGTCTGTTGGGCAAGGGAGTCATCAATAACAACATTAATGCCCGCCACATCCTTTACCTATTCCTGATCCAAAGTAACCTTCTTTCCCTTCCTACCACCTTTTGAACCTCGCTTCTTTAAATTCGCAATCCTACCTTCATCCTCTGGAAAATTTGGCTGGAAAGGAATCATAGGATTTTTTGTGGGGATAGGTTGTTGGTCCAATAGGTTTGGCACGAAATTGTGGGGATGATCGAGGAGACAATTGAAGCTAAATGTGAAGTGGCTTATCCTTTGGAAAGGAGTGATGATGATATTGTGAATAGGTTGGGTTTACAAGGAGTTATGGATTTTGCTTGTGTTAGAAGAGGTAGGAGGGCTAAAAAGAAGGTTCATAGGGTTGGTCAATGGGTGCCTCCTCTAGTGGGTATTTTGAAGATCAACACTGATGGTTCTTCTAGAGGTAATCCTAGGCCTGCTGGGATTGGTGGAGTGGGAAGAGATTGCTTTGGCTTGATTATTTTCTTTTTCTCCATTCACAAAGGGTAGCATTCTAACAATTTTATGAAAGGGTTGGCAATTCTCTGGGCTATTGAGCATGCTTATGCTTTGGGTTGGCGTAAAATTATCTGTGAATCTAACTCATAGATTATTGTTAACTTGTTGAATGAGTAAAAGTTGGTTGATGTTAATTGGCAGCTTGGTTTGGTTGTTTGTCAAATTTTGCAGTTGTGCTCTATGTTGGAGGTGGTGTCTTTTACCCACATCCCACATGAATGGAACAAGGTTGCTGATTGTTTGGAAAAGTGGGCTTCAGAGCATGCTGATGAGCAGAAGATTGAGGGTTGGGGGCAGTTATCCCTTGATTATTGTCATGATTTAGAGAGGGTCATTTCTGATGATTTGGTTGGTTGAGGTGTTTGTGGTCTTGTGGGTGGTGGTTTTGATTTTGTATGGGTGTTATGGTGCTTTCTTTTCCTAGGATCCTACTGGGTCCCTGATCTCTTTGTACTGGCAGTTTCTTGATTTCAATAAAGTTTTTACCCTTTTTATTTAAAAAAAAGATATAGGTAAATTGTGAGGAATAAATCACATGTTATACATACAAGTAATATGCAATAAATGAAAAATATAAAGACACAATATTTTAAAATATTCTTTGTATTCCTTCAAATTACAGAATAAATTCTCTATTCCATTTCTTGTGTAGCCAAACATATAAGAAACATATAAATAGATGAGTATAAGTCAAACATACAAAGAACCCACAACTAATGGAGAATAATTAACATGAAGTTTGGGGAAATTATTCAAATTATTTAAGTCTCTTCACAATATATGTACAATGGTTGTGTTGAGAGGAGAAGGATGTAAAAAGAGAACCTTTTTAAATTTGAATCACCTTGTATATATGTAGACACCTAAAAATGACTGATTTGCATTTTCATCTTATCATTTCATCATTATCCTTATCATTTCTTCTATCTATAATTAATTAAATAATTTTTAACATTTTCTTTTTTTCATCTATAATAATTAAATAATTTGTAATTATTTAATTATCTTAATATTTTTATCATATCTATATTAATTAATATTTTTAATTATTTAATTAATTCATCACTTATCGTTTTTCATCCAGCATTAAAATTAAATTAAATTTATCTTTGGTCCTCTATAATTGAATAATTTTCAAAAAATATTTAATTAGCTAACACTCCTCTTTTAAATAAATTAAAATATTTTATTTAAATTACATATTTTCTTTTAAAAAATAAATTAATATTTATTTATTTCTCAAACTATCATTTTGAACTAAAAAATATATATTTATTTAGTTCTTATAAATTTCCCTCCATCAAATTCAAATTTGGGTCTACCCTATCTTGAATTTTTTAATTCATTGATCTTTATAATTAATCTCCACCATTGATCAAAATATCAAGTGAAGCATATAAATAAGAAGCTTTCGTCTCATTCATAACCCCTAGCACTCTTGTTATCAAAATTTATCTAATGCACTTTTACTATCAAGCATCTATCAATTTATCATTATCAAACAAGCATCTATCAAACATCCATTATCAAGCATCAAGCCTTCATTTTATCATGTTGATATCAAGGTTATGCTAAAAATATGAGAGCAATCTACATCAAGCATTCAAGTATTTATCAAAGAAACATTAGAGAAATCCAAGGTCTTTATTATGGTATTATTGTTTATCATTTTATTTTATGCATAGATCTTAGGCTTTATTGAGTGATTGTTGAAGTGTAAATTTTGTACTTTCATTGCATTGTTACTATTTTTTATTCACATATCAATCATCCATGATATATAACTTTTCTTTCTCCTAACTAACTCATAACTAATTTATGAACACTCCCCATTTTGAAATGATAGCCATATTTTTATTTTCAATATCACTTTTAAGTCATAAAAGTAAATTAAGTTACTGATGAAATAGAGAATCAAGCCTCAGTCACAAACTCACAACAACATATAATGAAACTCATAAAATGTTTTAAATAACACAAAATTCTACAATTCCTGGAATATGAGGGGATTAAATCACCCTCACAAGCATGATCTTCTTGCTAATCTGGTAAGAGATCATTGCCCTGATATTTTATTAATTCAAGAAACTAAAATGGGAGTCGATAAATTGTCTAGGTTGAAGAATAAGCTTTTTAAGGATTGTGGTATGCATTGTTCTGATGCACTTGGGGTATCGGGAGGGATTGCTACTTTTTGGAACCTTAGGGTGATCCAGGGGGCTGAGGTTTTTAATGATTGTAATCATGTGGCTACTGCCTTTACTCATTTGTGTGATAGATTCTCTTCGACTCTATCTAATATTTATGCTCTGAACTGTAAGAGTGCTAGAAAAAGATTATGGGAGAATTTGTGCTCCTTTAAAGTCTTGAACCATATTGAGAACTGGCTAGTTATGGGAGATTTTAATACTCCTTTGCATGATGCTGACAAGATGGTGGTTTGTAGCTGGTGGATGAGAGTCATTATGATCTCATGAGTCTTATTAATGATCATTCTCTTCTTGATTTGGACCTTAGAGGTGCGTCCTTTACTTGGTCAAATCGAAGAGTGGGTAATGCCCTTATTCAGGTTAAGCTTGATTGTGCTCTTATCACTCCTATGTGGTTGGTTCATTATTCCTGTTCGCTTTCTGCTCTAACTAGATTGGGGTCAGATCACTTTCCTCTGGCCTTATCGGTGGATCTACTGGGGGTAAGAAAAACTTTCCGTTTAGATTTGAGAAAATGTGGACTTGTCATCCTGACTTGGGTAATCTGATTAATGATTGGTGGAATATTCATGTGGATGGTTCAACGATGTTTAGAGTTGCAAAAAAGCTTACTAATGTTAAGGATAATGTTAGAAAGTGGAATCACACTTCTTTTGGTCATATTTTTATGGAAAAAGAGGGTGTGACTAAGGAGCTTCATGATGTGCAACAATCTATCCAATTGTCTAGGTATGATCAAACTTTGATTCAGAAGGAAAATATCCTATTTTCCAGATTGCATAATATTGTGGCAAAGGAAGAGGAATTCTGGAAACAAAGGTTGAGGATTATGTGGCTGAAAAGTGGAGACAAGAATACCAAGTTTTCTCACCTCTCTACTCTTAAATGCAGGGCTAATAATCATATTAATATGATCAATTTTAATAATCAAGCTTTGGAGAAGGATGCAGACTTGTTGTTTGTTGCTTCCTCCTACTTCTCTTAGCTACTCTCAGTGGAGGGAGAGCTTGATTTGGCATGTCAAGAGGATATTCTTAGGGATATCCCTTAGATCTTGGATGATGATATGAATAGGCAGCTAGTTTGCATTCTTTCGGCAGATGAAATTTGGAGTGTTGTTTTCTCTTTTGAAGGTAATAAGGCTTCGGGCCCGGATGGTTTTTTGATGTTCTTCTTTCAATCCTTTTGGGAAATTATTGCTAAGAATGTTGTTGTTGCTACTAAGGAGTTTTTTAGGTCTAGCTCCCTCTTGAAGGAATTGAACTCCTCTTTTATTGTGTTGGTTCCTAAGAAGCCTGGTGCTTCTTCTTTTGATGAATTTCGGCCCATCAGTTTATGTAACTCGATTTATAAGATCTTCTCCAAGGTTCTGGTGGTTAGACTGCAAATAATTTTGCCTCTTATTATCTCGCCTCAACAGAATGGGTTTGTGGCTAGTAGGAAAATTCTGGATTTTATTCTCTGTCCATGAGAATATTCACTCTCTTACTGTTAATAAGAATACTGGTTTTATTTTGAAGCTTGACTTACTTAAGGATTATGATAGAGTTGAATGGGGGTTTCTTTCTAATATTTTAACCTCTTTTGGTGTTGAAGAGAAAGGGGTGGCTCTTGTGCTTCAGCGTAT
The DNA here is from genome assembly GCA_007258455.2 of Sequoia sempervirens. NCBI lineage: Eukaryota > Viridiplantae > Streptophyta > Pinopsida > Cupressales > Cupressaceae > Sequoia > Sequoia sempervirens. Next base: position 60,125 of record VDFB02197529.1, on the reverse strand, counting down.
CTCTACTATGAGATTCTTTGTTCTCATTAATGGGATCCCTTCCCCTCTCTTTGACTGCTCTAGGGGTCTGAGGCAAGGGGATCCTATTTCTTTGTTTCTGTTCATTATCATGGTGGAATCTTTGGGTCGTCTCATCCAGAGATCTATTAACACTGGGATTATATCTGGACTTGCCTCTTCTCCTGGTAATCTTATTTGCTCTCATCAGCAGTTTGTGGATGATTCTCTTATGCTTGGACAGTCGTCCATTAAGGAGGCTAAGGTTGTCAAGTCTATCTTACAGAGGTATGAAGTTGGTTCAGGGCAGAAGGTCAACTTGCCTGAGTGTTTTATTCTTTTTTAACACTTCGATCCATCGATAGACTAAAATTGCTAGAATTCTGCAGTGCCAGATAGGGGAACTACCTGCCTCTTATTTGGGCCTTCCCCTGTGCTCTAAAGTTCCTGATTCTTTCTTGAGGGGTATGATTGATAAATTCAATTCTAAATTGGTTGGTTGGAAGGGAGCTCTTTTGAGCCAGGAAGGAAAAGTTCCGCTGATTAAGTCCACTTTTTATAATCTTCCTGTTTATGCTCTAAGTCTTTTTCATATGTCTAGGAAATTTGTGGATACTTTGGAAAGTATTCAAAAAAAATTATTTGGTATGGTGTGGAGGATAAGAGAAGAATTCATATAGTTTCTTGGGATGATGTTTGCAGACCCAAGAAGGCTGGTGGGCTTGGTATCCGTAAAGTCAGAGCCTTTAATATTTCCTTCCTTGGAAAGTAGGTGTGGAACCTTTTGCTGGCTAAGAGTGAATGGGTGAAAATTGCTTGGAGTAAATACTTACATGGTGCTGATGGTATTAGGGGGTTCTTTTCTCAAGAGTTTAATCCTCCTTTTGGCTCTACTCTTTGGAATTGTATTGTTAAGGCTTGAAGGCTTGTGACCAAGGGTCTCTTTTGGAAATTGGGGGATGGTAGAAATATTTTGTTTTGGGATGATAACTGGTTTGGCAATAAGCCCCTCAAAGATGAGCCCTGGGCTCAACCTTTTATGGATCTTTGTGTGCGATGGTTTGGCAGATTAGTTGTTGACTATATCGAGGGAGGATGTTGGAAGAAGTTGTCTGAGGTGGACCTTGGTTTGGAAGTTTTGTTTAAGGCTATATCTTTGGTACACATTCCCTCTTCCCCTTCTCTTGATAAGTTTTTTTGGAAGCCTTCCTCTGATGGTACCTTTTATGTTGCTTCAGCTTTTCATTCTAATGATTCCTTTGTTGGCCCTACTCCTTATTGGGCTTTTGTTTGGTCCTCTAGATTGATTCCTAAGGTTAATGTTTTCTTTTGGCTCTTTTGCCAAAATAAAATATTAACCACTGATAATTTGGTCAAAAGAGGTTTTGTGATGCCCAACAGGGGCTTTCTTTGTGAAGAAGAAGCCAAAAATGCTTGTCATTTGTTGATTGGTTGTAGTTATGTTCAAATGGTTTGGGCTCATGTGATCTCTCTTTGGAACTTAAGCTGGGTATTTCCTGGATCTATTAAAGAGTTGTGGTCTCAATGGATTGGCCCTTTGCTCAATCCAACTCTTCAGATTTTGTGGTCTATGACTCTTCCTCATATTGCTTGGGGTGTTTGGCTTGAGCGAAACAACATAATTTTCAGGAATTCTACCCTCTCTACTATCTTTGTGGCTTACAAAATATGTGTTGCCATTAAGGATTTTTTTTTGGCTAGGATCACTTTTCACAATGGTCAGAAGATTAATCTTAGCCCTTATGATATATCTATTTCTCAAAGGTGGAAGTTGCCTTGTGATATATCCCTTTCGGTGACTAAAGGAAAATCATCCAGAGAAGATGTTGTTTGGAAAGCTCCTCCGGATGGCTGGGTGAAGATCAATTTTGATGGAGTTGTGAAAGGAAATCCGGGTCCAGCAGGTTGTGGGAGAGTGATCAGAAACTCTAATGGTAGGCTCATTTTTGTTGTGGTGCTCCTTTTGGGAATCCAGACAAACCACTACATGGAAGCGGTTGTAGCCTATCATGGTCACAAATTGGCACAATCCAAAGGATATAGGAGAGTGTGGTTGGAGGGGGACTCTTTGAATATCATTAAGAACTTGAAAAATTGTGTTCCTCCATCTTGGACTATTGAGTCTTTGATAAGGGACTCAATTGATATTTTGAAATATTTTGATGAGTATTACATATCACACATTCTAAGGGAAGGTAATGGGTTAGCAGACATTTTCGCTAACATTGGTGTTAGAGAGTTTAGGGATTGAGGTCTGAATGACCCTCTCCCTATAGAGTTTATTGCAACTATGAACCATGATAGTCGGTTTTAATTTGAATAATTGCTCATTATGGTTGGCGGCGTGCATGTCCTTCCTCACGTGGCCGATTATTATGAGTAAGGATGGGAAGCAAGACTTGAATTGAGTGAATGGTACTAGAGTTGGGAGTCGTAGGGAAAGGTTCTTTATTCTCCCTTGTCCCATTTTTGGTCTCACACAGATTTTGGGTGGTTTGTGCATTGTCTTCCAAAGTTTTCCCTGCTTTGTGCTTGGAGCTCTCAAGGTGTTTTCTGTGAATTGTGGCAATATGGGTAGAGATAGAAATCGGTCCAAACCCTTCTCATGTGAAGCTACTAAGAAAAGGAAGGAGGTGTAGTAGGTGTTGGAGAAATGAGGATTAACTCCTTATATGGATAAATTACATGGTAATAATCCTTAGGTTACGACGCTTTTTGTTAAAGGATGGAATGATAGGGTGTTGAAGCTTTATGGGACGAAATTTGAGGTTAATGAAGAATTTATAGCTGGTATTATTGGCTTGGAAATGGATGGAATGAAAGTCTTTAGGGATAAAAAGGAGGCATAGACTGCTATGAAAATATTTTTCAAAGATAATGAAGAGCAGGATTTGAGGACGGCTAAGAGTGAAGGATATCAGAGAAGTTCCATTAAGGCATTATGGGGAGATGTTGCAGAAGAGCTAATGCATTGCATAACCTTGGAAGGTTGATTTTCAGCGGTAAATGCTTACCATTTCATTTTGCTTAATCACTTCCATCATAAGAAGAGGGTTTCGTTCTCGTATTATCTTCTGATGTCTCTTGATTTGGGTCTAAATTATCACAAGAAAAACCCTAAAAACCTTGTCTTACATGTGGGGTTAATTCTCCTCATTTCTAATTATGCGAAGACTTTTGAGGTTGCTAAACCTATTGTCACCCCGAAAGGTAAACAACCCAAACTTGTTGAGGAGCATGAGACTGCTTCTGAGGAGGAACCAGCCAACAAAAAATTCAATAAAAGGAAGTTGATTTTGGAAAAAGAGTCTAAGTTGGAGGAGGATGTGGACTACGTTCCTGATTCACTTGCTTCTTTGGAGGGAGGTCCACATGTCCCTGCTATAGGAAAGATGAAAAAAGGGGAACCTTGTGCTAGTGAGGGTTATTTAACTTGTGATGAGGTGGTTGTTGATTTGTCGAGTAGGGGGGTGAAGGTGAAGAATGATCTGTATGGTGAGGGTTCCTCACCGCCCCCTATTGCCAAACAAAAAAAGGCTTTGGAAGAGGGAAGTAGGAAGAAAAGGGTTCTGAGGACTGTGGGTCAAATTCTGGAGGAGTTTCTTCTCACTATTGCGGGCGGCCTCTTTGTTGATGATTCCCCAAGTGTCAAACTGGAAATGCAGCTAAAAGATAAGTCTGGGGATGTTGATGTTGCTATGGAAACCTAGGATGTGGATTTGGAGAGGCTTAAGAAGAGAAAGGTGGTGGTGGAGGAGATTGCGAGCTCCATCCGCAAACTCAAGACTCCAATTGCTGGTGAAAAAGGTAAGGACACCCCTGTTGGTTAGGAAAGGGTTAGTTCCTCTGAGGACGGAGATGCTTTAGGGAAAGGGGTTTTTAATATTGATAGAGAAGATTTTTCCGATGTGCTTGAAACTATTTGTGAGGGTTCCATTGTCTTTTTTAAGCTTTTTAAATGGTTTTTTCATGAACTCAATAAAACTAATGTCAAAGTTAGGGGATTGGTGAGTAAAGCTGAGGGGACCTCTGTCCAGAATCAAATAAATGAGATGTTTGACTCCCTAAACACTGTGGTGGACACTGTTGCGAACGAAACTCTCAAAATGAAACAAAATCTTGAGGGTAGAATCCTCATCCTTAAGGAGCAAATGGTGAAAATTTGGGATACTGTGATGAAAGGTGGGGAGGTGCATAAATCTATTGGTAAATTTGATTCAACTGTTGTGACTGCTCCTCTGGTTAGTGCTAAGAAGCATAAAGATAGTGCTCCTGCTGAAGAGGTCGATGTTGCTGGTAAGCCGATGGAGGTGGAAGATGTTGTTGGGAAGCGTGGGGAGAAAGGTATTGTTTTGATTTTTGAGGTTAATACGGATGGACCTGGAGCCAAGACTAGGAAAAAAACTAAAGCTTAGGTTGGGGCATCTAGGAAGGAATTTTCTGATGTTCTTGATGAAGCTCAAAAAGTTGTGGCTAGCGACATGGAGGTGGTAAATATACTGAAAAGCATGTAGTGTTGCTAGTGGGGTCCTTCTTTTTGGATATTTTTTTGTTAAAGGGTCGCTGTTGTTGGGTTGTTTTTTTCTTTATGATGCTTTCTTATATTTCAGCTGCTTTCTGATGTAAAGGGTTTCGGGCCCCTTCAAAACCCATTTTTACCTCTAATCAAAAACACAAAAATCTACAAATAGTGTCTTCAATTTCTCATTCAAACTCTCCTAAAATCACTTAATAACAAGGCAATTCTAAAACGAGAGGATGGAGAGGAGCGTGAAGAGGACAAGAGGGGGAAATTTGAATTCTGGAGATGATTCAGATGGAGAAGGAGAGGACAGATGGATCGCTGCTAGGAGGCAGTGGCAACGAAGAAGGAGAGGATGCAAATGGAACTCTGCTGAGAGGCATTGGCGACTTGTGGCTGGACTGGTTGTTGTTGCATTGTTGGGTTGCAACGGCTTCATGTTGTTTGCTTCCTTCTTCCAGTCTGGTGGTGGTGGTGCAAAGCAAGATGTTGTCGTCTAGTTGGGTGGTGATAGTTTTGCTTCTTCGTTGGGACAGGATGGAGGATGTTATAGCTCCTCTGGTTTCTATCTGCTTTTTGGCCTGCCCTTTGCATTTCTAATTGAGGGTTCTGGTTGTGGCCTTTGTGGGGTGCACTTATTTTTCCTTACAGCTGGGGATTGTGTGCTTTGGGATTTTAGAGGAGGTTCGGTTGGAGGATGGGCTTATTTCTAGTCCTATTGGGCGTAATGGGATGGCTTGGGTGCTCTTTTTGATGGCCTTCTCTCTTTCTGGTTTCTTCTTGGCTTCCATCAACCCCTCTCTATTGTCTGCTTGGTGGCACCTTTTTAGCAGCTCTCATTGTTGGGTTGTGATGACTTCGTGTTGTTTGCTTCCTTCTTCCAGTCGAGTGGTGGTGGTGCAGAGCAAGCTATTGTTGTCCAGTTTGGTGGTGATAGATTTGCTTCCTCATCAGAATGGGTTGGAGGATGTTGCTGCTCCTCTAGTTTCTGTCTACTTTTTGGCCTACCCTTTGCATTTCTTCTTGAGGGTTCTAGCTTTGGCCTTTGTGGGGAGTGCTTGTTTTTTCTTACAGTTGGTGAGTGTGTGCTTTGGGTTTTTTGAGAAGGTTTGGTTGGAGGATGGGATTATTTATGGTCCTATTGGGCATAATGGGACAACTTGGGTGCTCTTTTTGCTAGCTTGCTCTCTTTTTGGGTTCTTCTTGGATTCCCTCAGCCTCTCTTTGTTGTTTGTTTGGTGCCGCCTTTTTAGCTACTCTTGCCTAGGTGTTTCATGGTTGTTGATGTTTTCCCTCTTGTGGTCTAGAGGTGCTTCCCATTGGTTGGAACTGTGAAGTTTTGGCTTATCTTTGGCTTTGACTAGCGTGTTGGGATTGCTTGGGTGTTTAATGGTTTGGCTGTCTCTCAATCTCCTTCTTGTATGGGTTGTTCCCTTTTCCCTTTTGGGTCGTGGTTGCTTCTTCTCTTAGATGACCCCTTGGATTTTGTTCTCCTGGGGTTTTGTCTCATCTTTTGGGACAAGTTGTCTCTGCACCATCATGTTGTGGGCGCTCTTAAGATTCTTTTGGAGTTGATGGTTGTGTTTATTTCCCTTGTTTTTGGTGGGGTGCTTCTGACTGGGCTGAGTGTCATTCTTATTTTGCTGCCCCAGTTATTTTCTTTGGTTAGGGTTGTTTCTGGCCTACCCTCTTCAGATGTGTTCTCTGCTCACATTCTTATTGAGGTGGTGATGGAGCTGGATGTTTTGGATTTAAGATCCCTGCTGAAGTTTTGCTTGGCTGTAGTGTGTGCTCTAGGTTCTTTTCTACTGGTGATTTATTGGCTGAAGGCCCTTGCTGTATTGGATTCTATTCAAATCAATTGTGGCCTTCTTCTCTTAGCTGGGCGGTCCTCACATTTTAATCGTACACCCCAGATACTCTTGGAGTTGGAGTTTGTCTTTGTTGCCTATGTACTGAAGAAGAGTGGTTTGTTTGAGTTTTTATTGTTGAAGTTGTCTATGGATGATTTGGGTTCTTTGGCTTCTCCTTTTTTGTTGCAGGTTGGGTGGTTTTCTAAGTTTCTCTTTTTGTCCTAGCGGGCTGAGTCCCCTTAGGTTCAACGGTTTTCTTTTGAGTACTGCTATCTGCAGGTGATGGCTACTTGTGCTACTGTTGCGCTGATCTTCTTCTTGGATCCTATGGAGATGGATTCTACTCCTATGGAGGTGGAGTTGGGAGGTGTTTGTCTCTTACTTCCTCAGTTGTTGATCCTATTGAGGTGGACGGTTCTCCTATGGAGGTGGAGGTTGAGGGTGCTAGAGTCTTCTTGCGGTAGTGGACGTGGTGGGAATATCATTCTCTCCAATCGAGGGGAGCTCCTTCCTGTTGAGGTGGTTTCAGAGTTGGCTTCCTGGTTGGAGCAGTGGTTTGTTGTGCTCTATTTGCTCAAGTTTATGATTAGGGGCCTAATGGTGTCTTACACCATTATGAAAATTATCTTTCTTGGCTCTGCGGTGTCTTCCATGAGTGGTTTGTTTATTGATGCTTGGTAGATGCAGGCAGGTTCGGTGTGTATCTAATTGGGTTTCTGGTCCCGGTTAAAACTAGGTTGTTAAAGGGTTTCAGACCCTTGCTTTTTTGTAAGATACAGTGTGTGTAGTCATGTTAATAGGGTTGTTGTTGGTTTATGGTTTATTTTAATTGTAGCTTGATTTTCTTTGTAATGGGTTATGGGCCCCATCAAAACCCATTTTTTACCCCTAATAAAAAACAAGGAAATTATGAAATTACATTGTTTTGCAGACATATAGGTTGATGTAAACCATTAAAAAAACTATTATAAATCTGATATATAACAGCAAGATCAAATACATAAATAATCTCCTTCAATCCCTCTTCATTTGAAGCTCTCTAGCTCCCTTCAGCCCGCAATATTCAACTGTAAAATCACGGATGTAATATCCAACAATCTTCCATTGTTTTTGTTGTTGCATATCACCTCAAAACCTGCAAGAAAATGTCATTTTCTCCTCTCCCCAAGAGAAGCCACACCTTTCTCTTCTTCTTCAAAAACCTGCCCCCAAGACAAACTTAAAAATTGTCAAATAAAATACTTAGCACTACTTTCAAAAATTAGATTTTTCGCTCCTTTGAAAAGGTTGCTCCAAAAATTAGAAAAAGCATAAATTGTTCCATGATGCATTTTACTAACTCCCAAAAAAATCCAAGCCAAGATTAGCTTTTTCATTTTTATGCTTTCAAACTTTGAAATTGATTTCCTACACTATCTCCCACTTCAATAATTGCAACAATAGAATAAGACCAATTATTTAATATATTATTTTTGGTCAAATATTGCAATTTATTCCTCCATTAAAATTATTGCTCAAACCAAAAATTAAAATACTCTTTTTGGTGATGCAAGATTGCTAGTACCCCTTGATGCTCCTACATCAGTTACAATTTCAAAAAAGTGAAATGAGAAAAAATAAAATTTAGAATTAGAAATAGGAAACTTCATGGCACTTATAGAGATGCAAAAGATGGTGTGTCTTTCAATATTTTGGTCCTTTGATGTTACTACTAAATGCTATCAATGTGACTCCTTGTTAATTCAACATGTGATAATCATTCTCTTGGAGATCCACATGCTTAACATAATAGGTTTCTACTTCAAGTTTTCATCAAGGTGGTCATAAAGTGGTATTTAATCTAGTTGGTGCTCCTATTGATATCATAAAAATAGCTCTTTCCAAACAAGTCATGAAAAATCCATAATTAGCTTAATATTAGTAGTGTACAAGTTTATAAGGACCCTCTACAAGAACACTAATATAATAGCTTGCTCTAAGGAAAGTTTTGTAAACTTGGCACCTAGCTTAGGAAAATGTAGAGAAACTACCTTCTCATCTAGATGCTTGGACTATATATATATATATACTTTCTTCTTGTACTTTCATATTTTCCTCCCATTCAAATCTCCAACTATGTAATAACCTAATTTGTGAATGAGAAAAACATGACAACACTTGAGTGGTCAATAGCACAACCCATTTTCACAAGACACCTCTTTGCAAGGACAATGATATATTGGCTTTAGAGGACATCCATTAGTCATATGCTAAGGTTTGATAGTTACCTTCTTAACACCATGGTAGGCTTCAAGACTATGCATGTTAATTTTATTTGTCAAAATAGCCAATATTGTAAGTAATGACATTTTTTGGCATCTTCCTCGTGTTATCCACCATGATAATATCTTTATTTCATGTTGTTTTATCAAGATATCAATAGTGATCATTGCATCATCTAGGGCAAGAATAGGGATGTATTCCTTTAGGGCTTGGAAATAATGAATTAGGTCAATCTCTATTATATAATGACTTTAGTTCCAACAACCTCTCTCATACCTAGCATTATAATTGCAAGGCTTACAATAAACATAATGCCAAAGATGGCCCAAGCAAGGAAGAGTGTAGCCCCAATTGATGATAAATTGAATGTCAGAGAAGGAATAGAGGAAGCTAACAAGATACACTAGGGCTAGCAGTCAATAATTTATACTATTATCAAAATTATTTTTCATTTTTCTAAATACAATAGTACTGTCATTAACTTCAACCTAACAGAAGTTGCTTGATATAGATGTTAAAGTTACGAATACTAATACCAATACTTAAAGAGGATAGATTCACATGTTTAAGGGTTGATTATTTTTTTGTCTAAGAGGGATCTCCCCCTACCATGTACCAAGTTCAACCAAACAAATAATTGAAGCAATGCCCAAAAATTTACTAATTATCACATAAACGAAAGAATCAAATGATGACAAATTAGATCCCCCTACCATGTACCAAGTTCAACCAAACAAATAATTGAAACAATGCCCAAAAATTTACTAATTATCACATAAACGGAAGAATCAAATGATGACAAATTAGATTTTGCTATTGTATATCTTAAGACTCTACCTCCATTCACCTTGTTTCTTTGAAGCTGATTACTAGAAACAAAAAAAATTGACCTGATAGATACACTAATGTTGAAACTAATCTTGAAAATGTAACTAATGTCATGTTCTCGATCCCCAAAAATCATCATACTAAATATTTTAAAAACTAATCTTGAAATTGTAACTAATGTCATATTCTTGATCCCCAAAAGTCATCATACTAAATATCTTAAAAAATAAGAAAAATAAAGTTAGTTTGGGACAATTATATCGACTACAGTCTAGTTTCACACCATTACAGAGGTAATAGTCTCCACAATCATCTTCCAACGCCTACACCATTTTAAAAGCATTACAACCCAAGCTTTCCTTGTATTCTTAGTAAGTTGAGAGGTAGTAGAACAAAACTGAAAGTAACATGACCCGAAGCAATGTTTTAAATGAGAATTATGGTCCACAACTACAAACCAGGTATAGTTTCCCCTAAAATATAGCCTTGCTGTGCCAATTTTCAACTCCTTGGGCAACTCATGATGATGTTCCACTTTGAAGCTACTGAGATTTTCTTTGATTTCCTTGGAGCAATTTTAATATAATCAATTCAAATGCAATCTTCAAAAGGTGGGGAGTTCAAAATGGGAGATTTGGTAAAAGTTTCGGGCTCTTTTAAGTATCACTCACTCTCACACCCACTCTTCTCTTCTCTCCTCCTCTAATGGAGGCCAACTAGAGGCAACCAGTGTCTTGAAGCTACTATTGCACAGGCTAATCCAAATATCCTTTTTTACATTCCATCAGAAGTTGTTGATCAAACACTTAGTGGATATTCATCAAACTTCCATGATTCCCAGTGTGACTGGTCAAGTTGTCGACTGTGGTAGGAGCGTCCATGGATGGTCTGACTACCATTGGTTAGAAGAAAGATTGAAACTACAAATGGCACCCAGCATCCCCTTTATTGGTTTTGGAAGAAATAAGTCCCTTGACTGCTATTGGGTAATAGTTGACAATGTACCTCCTCCTTCGTGATCATCTACCCTAATGACAATAAATACATATTTGACAAGTACACTCATTATTGATGTCCTGTGAGAATTCCTAATAAATCTTTTTTCCAAAGGATTTTCAATATTGTAATGGAGTATGTATAAAGTTGGGGCTCTCAATAAGCTAGTTATATTGTTTCACATTTTTTAAATATCTTTGTTTCATAGTCGAATCAAATACGTGTTGTTTATCTTACATAATGTAAAACTAAATATTATTTGTAGTGTATTTAGAAAATATAGGGATTCTTGCATTATATCACGGGTTAGACATTCTTCGGGTCACTAAGTTGTATGTAACATTAGGATAAATATTTAATGCGAGTTACACACTAAAAAAAATATATTGAAGAAACTTAGTATCAAAAAAGGAAAACTTAGAATCAAAAAGTAAATGAGGGGACATAATTTTTTAAGTTTGTGGTATTAGACAAATGGTTTATTTAATACCATTTGGTGGTTTTGTATAATCTTATTTCCACAAAAGCAAGCATATGAGTAGTTGTTGAGGTTGGCTAATTGACTGTCATAACCTTTGGCTTATTGACTAAGGTTGGAACTTGGATTGAGCATCTCTTATAGGATGTGTATGTGAGGAGAGGAAACATGGGATGAGATATGTAGTTACATGATTATCATTTACTTGTTCGCATGTAGTGCAAGCAAGGAGATTGAGCTTGATATTTTAGAAAATTTACATGGATACTCTAAGTTTATTGTAATATTTGTTCATGAGATAATACATGATTGTGTGAGTACTTTTAGAAGTTGGGGTTTTTCTTCATGAAGGTTTTCTAGGGCACATCTTATGTCATCTTGATGGTATGTTTGTCTATTCTTTTGTATTGTGGATTCTAAATGCTTGTTTGTATATTTTTATCTTATGGGATTATATGAAAATAGTTCATTATGACAACAAATTTATTTTCATTTGATACTAAAGCTAGATTTTCAAGTTGTGGAAGGATGTCTCCTTGGTATTGTTAACCCTTGGAAGAAGTAGATTCCTGTGCATAGTTGAATCCAACATCTTGCGAGAAAAGATTGAAGGAATTTTCAAAGTCATGGGTGTGTTTATAAGCTTGAATTGTTGCAAATCTAGGGTTTGATTAAAATTGACAAGTTAATTTTTTGTTTGGACTCTTTCTATGAGGGTTTTGGGGATGAGCTTTTTTTAGAGACCTAAACAAAAACGAACCTTACAATTAAGTTTAGAAGAGCCAAAAACCTATGAATCTATAAAAAACATAATTATATTTAGGGTCAATTTTTTTACCATTTTCATTTCCATGGAGAAATTGGTGGATCAAAATTTTGTATGGTAAAAAATCCATATAGTTGTACAATCCATATGGCCTTACAATTGTCAATGTTGTTAGGTCTCTATATTTGTAGTTGTACATTCAATGCCAAAAAGTATAGTTGATAGAAAGGTTTGATGGTCTACAATTTTTTTAAAATAAAAAAATGATTGGCTAAGGGTATAGGTATGTTGATGTTAGTAGGAGGGTGATGTGAGGTTTAAAGGGGGTAAATTCCAACACCCCTAGCTTATGAGTGGCGCCACTAGTTTCTATCCTCACTACTATCTAGCCACGAACATACCATCATATCTCAGTCCACCAACCACCAACAAATACTTTTTGATTCATGATGGAGGGGATATTTTTAAAGGGCATAAGTTTCACTCAAGGAATAAAAAATTCATGTTCTTATAATCAACAAAAAGATATTTTTGACAACTATGTTGTGTTATCAATGGCTTTCCCAAATGTTATTATTTTGGATAAAAATATTAGTTGAAAGTTGGATTTTATTTTCTTACTTGGACATGTTGTATATTATGCTCATGGTGTCCAATCTTAGACTTATTATAGGCAACAAAGAGAGTTTTATATGCACTTTGCAATGGACCATGATTGGAGATGGTGTGATTTATTCACTTACATCTCTATTTGAGTTGTGTGTTGGCTTATTTAACTATGGTACTTTGTGAGTTTGTAGCAAATTGAATCTGTAGACACATAAAATATCCTAGGTCATAATTCCATCATTTATCTTAATTATCCATTTTCCCTTAAATCCTAATCCATTTTCTTTAAGTCCTAAATCATTTTCCCAAGTCCTCATTCTTGATTCATGTCCCCTTCTCACATGATTTAATTATTTTAATTAATTAAATCCCTCTCATAAATTAAAATAAATAAATATTTCTTTTATTACTCACCACACATCTCATAACTATCCCCTAGAAAGATAATTTTAAATTAAATAATCTCTTTTATCTCCTCCCTCCATCTCTCAACTACGCAACCAACTTCATCTAAGCCATTCTTTGATCTTTTGATCTCAACGGTTGAGCTTAATCCTGCCAAGCCTATAAATTTTCCCTTTCATGATCCATTTTCAAGAAGAGGATTTTAAATTATTGCAATTTCATGCTAATGGTTCAATTAACCACATTTCCAACATTATGAGCTCACATCAAATATTCAACTTATTTGGTAAAATTTCACTATTTTTGTTTATGCATTTTGAATCTTTTTGCTTAATCAAACGTCACATTTGATGTAGATTGAGAGTTTTGATATTGCATTTAAATTTTTTATTTTCATTTATATTTAATGATGATAGAATCTACTAATGCTTTAGTGTTTGAGTCGTGGAAATATTACATGAATATCTATAGTTTTCCTTGTTTGATATGGTTACTGATGTATGATTGAATTTGTGTATTACATTGTGAGATCTATGAGTTGTGCAGTTTTTAAGGTTGTTTATACTTACAAGTTGCATAGATAATTTAGATGTGGATTATCTATATACATATATATTTTAACGTGGATGAAAATTATATTTGGTATACCTAGTTTGGTCAATTGGTTTACTATTTTGGTTATCATTTGAGGCAAAGAGATAACTAGTGTTACTTAATACAATTATTTTTTGGGACCTAGACTTGTTAACCATATGATGCAAACATGTGAGAATTGGTGGGAGTTTAATGTAGGTATATATTTGGTGGTGATTATGGTGTCATGGAGGTTCATTTTACATTCATATATTTGGCATGGCATGGTTGTTATATAGGTACATTATTGGTAGTGTTGGAGTGATTCATGAATGTAAGTGGTGTATCTTCTTCATTTGGAGAATATGGTTTTACTTTTCCCTTTGAGAGTTTTTGATGTTTTAATTGAGTTCTTTGATTGTGCGGGGACCATAAATAATCTTCAACTAAGGATTGTTTATCATGTTGTCTAGTGTATCTTTGTATCATAGTTTAGTGGGAGCTTTTTTAGTGATGTGGATTCATTGTTTGATGATGAATGATCTTTTGCAGTGGTTGTTGGTGTGATGAAGGATCTCTTAGACATTTTTCTTGTATGAAATGAGAGTTCTTTGACATCTTCAGTTCTATTGATAGGATATGGTTATCTTCATGTGATTTGGAGACATTGACATAATAGTTAGCCACAAAGGACACTTGGAGTCTTTGGCAGAGGTGTTGGTTATGACTTTTTAGTTTGATAGATGATCCTTGTTTAGAGGATGAATGTTGTGCCATGGTGGAATCTTGATTGTCCATTAGAGTGTTGTTATATAATACAAGTGCTCTTGCGAGTAGATATGTTCATTTGCTACATATAATATTTTAAGGAGATATAAATCAAGACATCATGGAGAGTTCTTGATCCTATATTGATCATGTAGTCAAAGCTTTCTGTGAATTCAAATAATTTAAGTGATTATTTATGGCTATCATTTTTCTTGTGAGCTTCTAGTCATTGTGGTGTTACATTATAGTTCAATTGGTAGGAGATAATCAATTGTACATCTATGTCATATTTGGATGAGGCTAGGAGATCTCTCATTTCTTGCAAATTGTGTGTTGAGACATTTACTCTTTAACAAGGTTTCAATAGGAAGATCGAGGAGCCTACACTTGAATGTGAGGTCAACATGAATCTATTAAGGAGATTATTCTTGGAGAGATTAATTGTGGCTTAGTGTGTCCTAAAGGAGAAATCTCATTCCTCGCTCTTGGTCCTCTTGATACTAAATCATCTAATAGGTATTCCCCACCTTGTTTTCAAATGCATTTAATTTCACTTTATTTTCTCATGGGAATGCTTCTTAAGATATGAATATTAGTTCAAAAGCGCTTATTTGAGAATTTCTTGGCATGGGTTATTTTTCCTTTATCTTCTCACAAGAACGAGTATTGAGCTATGGATGTTAGTTTGGGAGAGCTTATTTAAGGATTGTAGAGGATGGTTTTGGGCTTATTCCCTTGTTTTTGGGAATGGGTCTTTTGGTTTGATCTTCCTTTAGTTTGAGAAGCCTACATCATAGTCGGTCTATGGTTGGATGTTGATAAAGATTTTCTATTTGAAATTTTGTGAAGGATATCTTAGTACTTGACACAATTTGAGCACTTAGAGGTGTTGGTAGGACATGCTAAATGGTTTTGATTTTTTTGTACTCTTTGATCTTTTGTTTCTTCTTGGAGGTTCATGTTCACATTACATTGGAGTTGAGGTTTATGTGGGTCTATTGTGATCACTATGTTTGTGGTCATGTGTTTTTATTGTACCATTATTTTTTAGTAACAACATGGATGCTCATTAATCACTTTCATATTTTAAATGTGGATAACTTAAAAGAGTTATGGAAACTAGTGGTGGGAGTTGTTTTGTAATAGTTTTGTGTGTATGTTTTTCATATTATTGTGGATTTTCCTTGGTAAGACATGATATTTATGATATTGGTTAAACCTTCTATGTGAGTGATATTGGTGGATCTTTGGATTCTTTGATCATTTTTTAGATTTGACAGTACCCATGTAGTGGGAGTTCTAGGTTGTATATGTGTCATTTATTGGATTTTCTTGATATACTTTAATTTTGAGGGTCTTCACAACTTATTTATGCATAATAGTGTCTATACATGGAATTTTTATCATAGATTTGATTGGATATGTTGATGGCATAAATTTTACCTATTATGATGAGTATATCTTGGTTTTGAGGCATGATTATTGGATATGCTAGAAACTATATGTGGTTTCAATTCTAGCTACAATGACTATTTCTTGTTAACTACTTAGGCCTATTGGTAACCGTTGGATGTAGTTTTTATGTTCAGATATCAACTTGAGGTAGGATTCATTCTTCTCTATGACAATTAGTGTGACATCTCTTTTGGATAAGGTCTTATTTTTTTTGCATTAACATGATGGAGGATGAGGGATTTTAGGTTGGAGATTGAGGTCGCCTTGGCTAATTTTACACACATTTCCATAGAGTACATGAAGCACGCACTTAGATATCATGATGATACATGTTATCTTTAAGGATTATTCCCTTAATGCTTGATTATACTTTTGACCCCTTGTGCAATGTATACAAGTGGGAGAATGTTAGGAAAAGGTATATTTTTCACCTTACATAATACAAAATTATTATTATTATTGGTGCTCCTAGGGAATATAGGGATGTGTGTACATGGGTTAGACATTCTTGGGGCCACTTTGTATGTTGTATATAATTAAAATGAAGGAAAAAAATATGGGAGATGGATAAGAAACCTAAAAATGGGATGTGAAATGAGGGACCTATGCCAAAAGCAAAAGGGGGTGTCCACCTAATCACAAATCCACCTTTTCCATGTTCATTAGGAAGAGGGATAGTGCCATAAACAATTAGAATTGACTTGCAACCCTCAAGGTGATTCAACCCTAGGTTTGGACACTATGTTGCCTTGACTTCCTTGTGATAGAAATGATTGAAAAAAAGTTTTAGGAGAAGAATAAAAGTGCATTAACAATCAAACCTATGAGATCTAACACTTGAAATACAAATTATTATGATAATTCTAACAGAAACAACCATTAACTAGTAGATCTAAGAAGGTTAGGATGGTGTTTATCCGGCTCCAAAAGTAGGTTTCAACTTCTGCTGAAGGACATTTGCCCAGGGGTGAATGGGTCTCCGTACAGGGGTCTGAAAATTCTTTTTGCAGTCCTCAGATCCCATATCTAAGCTTATGATTCCCCCAAGTTTGACTATCAGAAAGTCAAAAATAAAACCTGTAGGTGAGTTTTCGTGTCTTGACAACTTTGATGACAACTTTGACAACTTTGCAAAATTGCACTTTTGATCTAATTTCAATCCTTCTTCACCTATAAATCTGCAAAGACAAAAAGAGGAGAAAAATGTTTGTTTTTGGTGGATAAGGGTTTGCCTTGGTCAAACCCTAGTTTGGTAATTAAACCTTGATAATGAAATAATGATAAAAGGAAGGAATTGATGAATGAACAAAGCTTGTTACACCTCACCAAACCCTTTAATAGTTACCCTTAGAGGAATGAAGTCTAACACATCTCTCTAAGGATTGGATCTTCCATGAAATGGCTTGATTGCTTGATATATCTTGATATTTGAATGCTTGCTTGAAACTTAAAACCTACATCACAATGTTAGCTCAAAAACATGCATGAACACACATAAATCTTGACATCATGATAGGATCTTGAATGCTGCAATAATTGATTGATAAATCTACTCTCCAATACTCTTGACAATAATCTTTGCTCATGTGAAAGTTGCCTTGATATTGTTGGGAAAATGTGTCTCAACAAGTTGCAATTATATGTGGTTTATTATTGATAGGATGTATATATATTTATATATGTTTCCTAGTTACACTGATAGGTGTATACAATGGCAGCACGGAGCAAAATGTGAACGTGTTACCTTTTTTAGGAAACTTCTAGAATGGTCAACATACATTAAATAAAGGGTATATTGTAAATCTAGACCATTCATTATTAGTTTTTAGATCTAATGACAAATATTTTGTTGGCCTGTCTTGCCCTAGAATGTAACTCTATTTTATGAGGGCATTGTATTACAACTATGGTAGAGATTGTAATGATTTTTGAGAGTTTGATAGCGGTCGTGTTGTCTCTTGATCTTTGAGTGGTGATAATCTTGTGAGAAGCTTGCTCTGCAAGTATATTATAATCTTTGTGATTGTTGAATAATATATTGGGTGGCTTTTGGAGTGGGGTTTTTCTCCTGAAAGGGTTTTCCCCACATAAATCACTATGTCATGGTATGCATGATATTTATGCTTATTTTTGTTTAAGTTTTGTAACTGTTAAAGATTTTTAAAAGTTTTGCATTATTCTCCTCTCAAGATTAGTATAGGAAGTTGTTCTGCTACCTTAACTTCCTTACAAGTGGTATAAGAGATTGATCACCTTTGGTTTCAGTTGTGGGTTGTTGGGTTTATTGAAGTAGTCCATATTTGAGTGTGAGCTTGTGTAGAAGATACTTTGTGATCTTGTTGTAGGAATTTTTAGATGGCAAGTTCATCAGGGAGAATAGAGGTGGAGAAAATTTATGGAAATAATTTTGAGATGTGGAAGCTAAAGATGGAGGATCTGTTGATAGATTGAGATCTGTGGGATGTTGTTGATGAGAATGTTTCAAGGCCTACAGATCCTACTCAGGCTACTCAATATGATGTTATGGATCGTAAATCCAAGGATCTAATTAGATTGTGCTTAGTAGACTCTATTTTAATTAATGTCCATGAGGAGACCTTTGCACAAAAACTATGGAAGAATCTTGGTGAGATGTATCAAGCCAAATATTTAGTGAACGATATTTTCTTGAGGAAGAAGTTATATTCCTTGAGAATGGAAGAGGGTGGATGAATTATTGACCACCTAGAAGCATTCAATATGATGGTGGCTCAGTTGGCATCAGTTGGTTTTAAAATGGATGAGGAGGAGAAATGTCAGATCCTGCTTTGCTCTTTGCCCGATTCATGGGATTCTCTTGTTATGGCTATTGGGAGTACTTTTGTTATTTGAAGACTAAAGATGTGGT
>VDFB02197529.1:0-41605 GCA_007258455.2 Sequoia sempervirens | reverse complement strand
ATACAAGGGGTCATCTAAGAGAAGAAGCAACCACGCACCAAAAAGGGAAAAGGGAACAACCCATACAAGAAGGAGATTGAGAGACAGCCAAACCATTAAACACCCAAGCAATCCCAACACGCTAGTCAAAGCCAAAGATAAGCCAAAACTTCACAGTTCCAACCAATGGGAAGCACCTCTAGACCACAAGAGGGAAAACATCAACAACCATGAAACACCTAGGCAAGAGTAGCTAAAAAGGCGGCACCAAACAAACAACAAAGAGAGGCTGAGGGAATCCAAGAAGAACCCAAAAAGAGAGCAAGCTAGCAAAAAGAGCACCCAAGTTGTCCCATTATGCCCAATAGGACCATAAATAATCCCATCCTCCAACCAAACCTTCTCAAAAAACCCAAAGCACACACTCACCAACTGTAAGAAAAAACAAGCACTCCCCACAAAGGCCAAAGCTAGAACCCTCAAGAAGAAATGCAAAGGGTAGGCCAAAAAGTAGACAGAAACTAGAGGAGCAGCAACATCCTCCAACCCATTCTGATGAGGAAGCAAATCTATCACCACCAAACTGGACAACAATAGCTTGCTCTGCACCACCACCACTCGACTGGAAGAAGGAAGCAAACAACACGAAGTCATCACAACCCAACAATGAGAGCTGCTAAAAAGGTGCCACCAAGCAGACAATAGAGAGGGGTTGATGGAAGCCAAGAAGAAACCAGAAAGAGAGAAGGCCATCAAAAAGAGCACCCAAGCCATCCCATTACGCCCAATAGGACTAGAAATAAGCCCATCCTCCAACCGAACCTCCTCTAAAATCCCAAAGCACACAATCCCCAGCTGTAAGGAAAAATAAGTGCACCCCACAAAGGCCACAACCAGAACCCTCAATTAGAAATGCAAAGGGCAGGCCAAAAAGCAGATAGAAACCAGAGGAGCTATAACATCCTCCATCCTGTCCCAACGAAGAAGCAAAACTATCACCACCCAACTAGACGACAACATCTTGCTTTGCACCACCACCACCAGACTGGAAGAAGGAAGCAAACAACATGAAGCCGTTGCAACCCAACAATGCAACAACAACCAGTCCAGCCACAAGTCGCCAATGCCTCTCAGCAGAGTTCCATTTGCATCCTCTCCTTCTTCGTTGCCACTGCCTCCTAGCAGCGATCCATCTGTCCTCTCCTTCTCCATCTGAATCATCTCCAGAATTCAAATTTCCCCCTCTTGTCCTCTTCACGCTCCTCTCCATCCTCTCGTTTTAGAATTGCCTTGTTATTAAGTGATTTTAGGAGAGTTTGAATGAGAAATTGAAGACACTATTTGTAGATTTTTGTGTTTTTGATTAGAGGTAAAAATGGGTTTTGAAGGGGCCCGAAACCCTTTACATCAGAAAGCAGCTGAAATATAAGAAAGCATCATAAAGAAAAAAACAACCCAACAACAGCGACCCTTTAACAAAAAAATATCCAAAAAGAAGGACCCCACTAGCAACACTACATGCTTTTCAGTATATTTACCACCTCCATGTCGCTAGCCACAACTTTTTGAGCTTCATCAAGAACATCAGAAAATTCCTTCCTAGATGCCCCAACCTAAGCTTTAGTTTTTTTCCTAGTCTTGGCTCCAGGTCCATCCGTATTAACCTCAAAAATCAAAACAATACCTTTCTCCCCACGCTTCCCAACAACATCTTCCACCTCCATCGGCTTACCAGCAACATCGACCTCTTCAGCAGGAGCACTATCTTTATGCTTCTTAGCACTAACCAGAGGAGCAGTCACAACAGTTGAATCAAATTTACCAATAGATTTATGCACCTCCCCACCTTTCATCACAGTATCCCAAATTTTCACCATTTGCTCCTTAAGGATGAGGATTCTACCCTCAAGATTTTGTTTCATTTTGAGAGTTTCGTTCGCAACAGTGTCCACCACAGTGTTTAGGGAGTCAAACATCTCATTTATTTGATTCTGGACAGAGGTCCCCTCAGCTTTACTCACCAATCCCCTAACTTTGACATTAGTTTTATTGAGTTCATGAAAAAACCATTTAAAAAGCTTAAAAAAGACAATGGAACCCTCACAAATAGTTTCAAGCACATCGGAAAAATCTTCTCTATCAATATTAAAAACCCCTTTCCCTAAAGCATCTCCGTCCTCAGAGGAACTAACCCTTTCCTAACCAACAGGGGTGTCCTTACCTTTTTCACCAGCAATTGGAGTCTTGAGTTTGCGGATGGAGCTCGCAATCTCCTCCACCACCACCTTTCTCTTCTTAAGCCTCTCCAAATCCACATCCTAGGTTTCCATAGCAACATCAACATCCCCAGACTTATCTTTTAGCTGCATTTCCAGTTTGACACTTGGGGAATCATCAACAAAGAGGCCGCCCGCAATAGTGAGAAGAAACTCCTCCAGAATTTGACCCACAGTCCTCAGAACCCTTTTCTTCCTACTTCCCTCTTCCAAAGCCTTTTTTTGTTTGGCAATAGGGGGCGGTGAGGAACCCTCACCATACAGATCATTCTTCACCTTCACCCCCCTACTCGACAAATCAACAACCACCTCATCACAAGTTAAATAACCCTCACTAGCACAAGGTTCCCCTTTTTTCATCTTTCCTATAGCAGGGACATGTGGACCTCCCTCCAAAGAAGCAAGTGAATCAGGAACGTAGTCCACATCCTCCTCCAACTTAGACTCTTTTTCCAAAATCAACTTCCTTTTATTGAATTTTTTGTTGGCTGGTTCCTCCTCAGAAGCAGTCTCATGCTCCTCAACAAGTTTGGGTTGTTTACCTTTCGGGGTGACAATAGGTTTAGCAACCTCAAAAGTCTTCGCATAATTAGAAATGAGGAGAATTAACCCCACATGTAAGACAAGGTTTTTAGGGTTTTTCTTGTGATAATTTAGACCCAAATCAAGAGACATCAGAAGATAATACGAGAACGAAACCCTCTTCTTATGATGGAAGTGATTAAGCAAAATGAAATGGTAAGCATTTACCGCTGAAAATCAACCTTCCAAGGTTATGCAATGCATTAGCTCTTCTGCAACATCTCCCCATAATGCCTTAATGGAACTTCTCTGATATCCTTCACTCTTAGCCGTCCTCAAATCCTGCTCTTCATTATCTTTGAAAAATATTTTCATAGCAGTCTATGCCTCCTTTTTATCCCTAAAGACTTTCATTCCATCCATTTCCAAGCCAATAATACCAGCTATAAATTCTTCATTAACCTCAAATTTCGTCCCATAAAGCTTCAACACCCTATCATTCCATCCTTTAACAAAAAGCGTCGTAACCTAAGGATTATTACCATGTAATTTATCCATATAAGGAGTTAATCCTCATTTCTCCAACACCTACTACACCTCCTTCCTTTTCTTAGTAGCTTCACATGAGAAGGGTTTGGACCGATTTCTATCTCTACCCATATTGCCACAATTCACAGAAAACACCTTGAGAGCTCCAAGCACAAAGCAGGGAAAACTTTGGAAGACAATGCACAAACCACCCAAAATCTGTGTGAGACCAAAAATGGGACAAGGGAGAATAAAGAACCTTTCCCTACGACTCCCAACTCTAGTACCATTCACTCAATTCAAGTCTTGCTTCCCATCCTTACTCATAATAATCGGCCACGTGAGGAAGGACATGCACGCCGCCAACCATAATGAGCAATTATTCAAATTAAAACCGACTATCATGGTTCATAGTTGCAATAAACTCTATAGGGAGAGGGTCATTCAGACCTCAATCCCTAAACTCTCTAACACCAATGTTAGCGAAAATGTCTGCTAACCCATTACCTTCCCTTAGAATGTGTGATATGTAATACTCATCAAAATATTTCAAAATATCAATTGAGTCCCTTATCAAAGACTCAATAGTCCAAGATGGAGGAACACAATTTTTCAAGTTCTTAATGATATTCAAAGAGTCCCCCTCCAACCACACTCTCCTATATCCTTTGGATTGTGCCAATTTGTGACCATGATAGGCTACAACCGCTTCCATGTAGTGGTTTGTCTGGATTCCCAAAAGGAGCACCACAACAAAAATGAGCCTACCATTAGAGTTTCTGATCACTCTCCCACAACCTGCTGGACCCGGATTTCCTTTCACAACTCCATCAAAATTGATCTTCACCCAGCCATCCGGAGGAGCTTTCCAAACAACATCTTCTCTGGATGATTTTCCTTTAGTCACCGAAAGGGATATATCACAAGGCAACTTCCACCTTTGAGAAATAGATATATCATAAGGGCTAAGATTAATCTTCTGACCATTGTGAAAAGTGATCCTAGCCAAAAAAAAATCCTTAATGGCAACACATATTTTGTAAGCCACAAAGATAGTAGAGAGGGTAGAATTCCTGAAAATTATGTTGTTTCGCTCAAGCCAAACACCCCAAGCAATATGAGGAAGAGTCATAGACCACAAAATCTGAAGAGTTGGATTGAGCAAAGGGCCAATCCATTGAGACCACAACTCTTTAATAGATCCAGGAAATACCCAGCTTAAGTTCCAAAGAGAGATCACATGAGCCCAAACCATTTGAACATAACTACAACCAATCAACAAATGACAAGCATTTTTGGCTTCTTCTTCACAAAGAAAGCCCCTGTTGGGCATCACAAAACCTCTTTTGACCAAATTATCAGTGGTTAATATTTTATTTTGGCAAAAGAGCCAAAAGAAAACATTAACCTTAGGAATCAATCTAGAGGACCAAACAAAAGCCCAATAAGGAGTAGGGCCAACAAAGGAATCATTAGAATGAAAAGCTGAAGCAACATAAAAGGTACCATCAGAGGAAGGCTTCCAAAAAAACTTATCAAGAGAAGGGGAAGAGGGAATGTGTACCAAAGATATAGCCTTAAACAAAACTTCCAAACCAAGGTCCACCTCAGACAACTTCTTCCAACATCCTCCCTCGATATAGTCAACAACTAATCTGCCAAACCATCGCACACAAAGATCCATAAAAGGTTGAGCCCAGGGCTCATCTTTGAGGGGCTTATTGCCAAACCAGTTATCATCCCAAAACAAAATATTTCTACCATCCCCCAATTTCCAAAAGAGACCCTTGGTCACAAGCCTTCAAGCCTTAACAATACAATTCCAAAGAGTAGAGCCAAAAGGAGGATTAAACTCTTGAGAAAAGAACCCCCTAATACCATCAGCACCATGTAAGTATTTACTCCAAGCAATTTTCACCCATTCACTCTTAGCCAGCAAAAGGTTCCACACCTACTTTCCAAGGAAGGAAATATTAAAGGCTCTGACTTTACGGATACCAAGCCCACCAGCCTTCTTGGGTCTGCAAACATCATCCCAAGAAACTATATGAATTCTTCTCTTATCCTCCACACCATACCAAATAATTTTTTTTGAATACTTTCCAAAGTATCCACAAATTTCCTAGACATATGAAAAAGACTTAGAGCATAAACAGGAAGATTATAAAAAGTGGACTTAATCAGCGGAACTTTTCCTTCCTGGCTCAAAAGAGCTCCCTTCCAACCAACCAATTTAGAATTGAATTTATCAATCATACCCCTCAAGAAAGAATCAGGAACTTTAGAGCACAGGGGAAGGCCCAAATAAGAGGCAGGTAGTTCCCCTATCTGGCACTGCAGAATTCTAGCAATTTTAGTCTATCGATGGATCGAAGTGTTAAAAAAGAATAAAACACTCAGGCAAGTTGACCTTCTGCCCTGAACCAACTTCATACCTCTGTAAGATAGACTTGACAACCTTAGCCTCCTTAATGGACGACTGTCCAAGCATAAGAGAATCATCCACAAACTGCTGATGAGAGCAAATAAGATTACCAGGAGAAGAGGCAAGTCCAGATATAATCCCAGTGTTAATAGATCTCTGGATGAGACGACCCAAAGATTCCACCATGATAATGAACAGAAACAAAGAAATAGGATCCCCTTGCCTCAGACCCCTAGAGCAGTCAAAGAGAGGGGAAGGGATCCCATTAATGAGAACAAAGAATCTCATAGTAGAGATACGCTGAAGCACAAGAGCCACCCCTTTCTCTTCAACACCAAAAGAGGTTAAAATATTAGAAAGAAACCCCCATTCAACTCTATCATAATCCTTAAGTAAGTCAAGCTTCAAAATAAAACCAGTATTCTTATTAACAGTAAGAGAGTGAATATTCTCATGGACAGAGAATAAAATCCAGAATTTTCCTACTAGCCACAAACCCATTCTGTTGAGGCGAGATAATAAGAGGCAAAATTATTTGCAGTCTAACCACCAGAACCTTGGAGAAGATCTTATAAATCGAGTTACATAAACTGATGGGCCGAAATTCATCAAAAGAAGAAGCACCAGGCTTCTTAGGAACCAACACAATAAAAGAGGAGTTCAATTCCTTCAAGAGGGAGCTAGACCTAAAAAACTCCTTAGTAGCAACAACAACATTCTTAGCAATAATTTCCCAAAAGGATTGAAAGAAGAACATCAAAAAACCATCCGGGCCCGAAGCCTTATTACCTTCAAAAGAGAAAACAACACTCCAAATTTCATCTGCCGAAAGAATGCAAACTAGCTGCCTATTCATATCATCATCCAAGATCTAAGGGATATCCCTAAGAATATCCTCTTGACATGCCAAATCAAGCTCTCCCTCCACTGAGAGTAGCTAAGAGAAGTAGGAGGAAGCAACAAACAACAAGTCTGCATCCTTCTCCAAAGCTTGATTATTAAAATTGATCATATTAATATGATTATTAGCCCTGCATTTAAGAGTAGAGAGGTGAGAAAACTTGGTATTCCTGTCTCCACTTTTCAGCCACATAATCCTCAACCTTTGTTTCTAGAATTCCTCCTCCTTTGCCACAATATTATGCAATCTGGAAAGTAGGATATTTTCCTTCTGAATCAAAGTTTGATCATACCCAGACAATTGGATAGATTGTTGCACATCCTAAAGCTCCTTAGTCACACCCTCTTTTTCCATAAAAATATGACCAAAAGAAGTGTGATTCCACTTTCTAACATTATCCTTAACATTAGTAAGCTTTTTTGCAACTCTAAACATCGTCGAACCATCCACATGAATATTCCACCAATCATTAATCAGATTACCCAAGTCAGGATGACAAGTCCACATTTTCTCAAATCTAAACGGAAAGTTTTTCTTACCCCCCAGTAGATCCACCGATAAGGCCAGAGGAAAGTGATCTGACCCCAATCTAGTTAGAGCAGAAAGCAAATAGGAATAATGAACCAACCACACAGGAGTGATAAGAGCACAATCAAGCTTAACCTGAATAAGGGCATTACCCACTCTTCGATTTGACCAAGTAAAGGACGCACCTCTAAGGTCCAGATCAAGAAGAGAATAATCATTAATAAGACTCATGAGATCATAACGACTCTCATCCACCAGCTACAAACCACCATCTTGTCAGCATCATGCAAAGGAGTATTGAAATCTCTCATAACCAGCCAGTTCTCAATACGGTTCAAGACTTTAAAGCAGCACAAATTCTCCCATAATCTTTTTCTAGCACTCTTACAGTTCAGAGCATAAATATTAGATAGAGTCCAAGAGAATCTATCACACAAATGAGTAAAGGTAGTAGCCACATGATTACAATCATTAAAAACCTCAACCCCTTGGATCACCCTAAGGTTCCAAAAAGTAGCAATCCCTCCCGATACCCCAAGCGCATCAGAACAATGCATACCACAATCCTTAAAAAGCTTATTCTTCAACCTAGACAATTTATCCACTCCCATTTTAGTTTCTTGAATTAATAAAATATCAGGGCAATGATCTCTTACCAGATTAGCAAGAAGATCATGCTTGTGAGGGTGATTTAATCCCCTCATATTCCAGGAATTGTAGAATTTTGTGTTATTTAAAACATTTTATGAGTTTCATTATATGTTGTTGTGAGTTTGTGACTGAGGCTTGATTCTCTATTTCATCAGTAACTTAATTTACTTTTATGACTTAAAAGTGATATTGAAAATAAAAATATGGCTATCATTTCAAAATGGGGAGTGGTCATAAAGTAGTTATGAGTTAGTTAGGAGAAAGATAAGTTATATATCATGGATGATTGATATGTGAATAAAAAATAGTAACAATGCAATGAAAGTACAAAATTTACACTTCAACAATCACTCAATAAAGCCTAAGATCTATGCATAAAATAAAATGATAAACAATAATACCATAATAAAGACCTTGGATTTCTCTAATGTTTCTTTGATAAATACTTGAATGCTTGATGTAGATTGCTCTCATATTTTTAGCATAACCTTGATATCAACATGATAAAATGAAGGCTTGATGCTTGATAATGGATGTTTGATAGATGCTTGTTTGATACCAGGTTGGATAGATGTTAGAAATCCAAGATCACCGTGACGCAAAATGAATACCCTCACATGCAAAAGATAAGGAAGAACCAAAAAGATGTTCGTGTAACCTCTCAAGAAAAAATGCATTAAGAGAATC
The DNA here is from genome assembly GCA_007258455.2 of Sequoia sempervirens. Lineage (NCBI taxonomy): Eukaryota > Viridiplantae > Streptophyta > Pinopsida > Cupressales > Cupressaceae > Sequoia > Sequoia sempervirens. The sequence continues at coordinate 33,108 of VDFB02197529.1, read as the reverse complement.
TTTTATTACAAAGTGATCAACTTATGAAGAGGTAAAGGGAACAGATCAATAAAATCCCAAATGAAACTCTAGGTGCACACTAATAATTGAAGAATACTTATTAATGGCAAGTTTAGCTTAAGTAATAAAGAGGAATAAGTGACTTAATTAATTAACAATGTGATGTAATTAATTAAGCATAATAACTATTACTCTAACACCCCTTAAGTGATGAATTTAGGGAAGAAACACTGAATAAGATGAAGAGCAAAGATGGGTCCCTTAACGAGGCTCGAACAAAATTCATTTACAAATGCAATAAGGGAGTAAGAGAAGGAAAACCCAAGGGGACAACCCCCTTACAAAGAGATAACATGCTAAAAGAAGCAATCGGAAGAAGGTAGAGTAACACTGGAAACTTGATATAGCAAGTATGAAATATTCTTCTCAGATACCATCGAAATCCCATGAGACTCCACCGGACACCCAAGGAATCATGATTAAAGCAAGAGAAAACCCGATGCCACGGAACACTCGAAAACTCCAAACTAAAACAACTCTGGAATCTATGAAGCAGCAAGTAATTATTGAAAGATGTATTACTGAAAATGAAGTGCAAAGATGCAAGATGCACTCTCCCAACTGCCAAAACATCCAAGTAATCGCCAAACAACCCATCGGGCCAAATCTGGACTAACTGATAAACCTAGGATAGATACAGAAAAAGTGCATGGACAGCAACCTAGAGCTCCTCAATACCTTTTCGACGCTTCAAACGAGGCGAAAAACAGAGATTGTGGCAAAAAGTTATGAGCTCGGAAGCATAAAAATTATATCTGACTTCAAACAGAAATAAATGCAGAAAAACAGTAAAATACTGAAAAATAAACAGCACTACTGGAAAGTGCTTGGAACCAGCTTTCCGGTGATATCTCGTTTGCCCGATTTTGATACCGTATGCCCAAGTTATGGCCAAAAGAAAAATCGGGCTTTAGGCAGAAACTAGGTTGTAGAGGTATATGAGGGTCAACAGACACGTCATGCTGACGCCTGGGTCTACTAGATTAAATTCTGACGTCGTCACGCTGGCCAAAAAATTTGGCCCCTCGTAAATGAAATTTCTGCCCGTCTTGTGGGCTACCGTGGCCGCTGCTGATCATCCATATCATACACCTGTGAAAGGGCCCACCGAAAAGGGAGCGACGGGCAAGGCCAGGAAGTTGAAAGGGCCGCTACAGGTGGTGGACAGTGGCTGGATGGGCCATGACCCTTTTTCTATCGCAGCCGCCCGAACTCAAAACCCTTGATTTTTTTCATTTTTTCAGCCTCGACCATGCATGGGGAGGCCGTACGGCCCTTCAGACAAAAAAAATTTGCCTTCTCGACCAACTTGCACCAAAATAGACAAATTTTATATGAAAATGGGGGTTTTTGGGCGTTGCGGACTCAATGGCGATGTCCGTTTTGTCCCAAAATGCCCAAAAAATTAGGCTACCCCCAAATTCAATCAAAAAAATTATTAGCGGTGAAACCCTGCACCAAATTATCAAGAGGCCATATCTTCGCATCAATGAACAAGTACTTGTGTCTCTGAGCTCGATACCATAAAGAGAAGGAGAAAGCCAACTTCACGCACTCAAGATCACCTGCATGCAAATAACCTGTCACCGAAAGAAGAGATGGAGACAAACAAGCAAGGGTGCTCTAAAGCTGAAAAAAGTATTCATCCGAGAGAGAGAGATAAATTACAATGATGAATCCTTATAAAAGGATATTGTGCAACCCTAAAAGAAACCCTAATAGGTAGACATTTAATAATTAATATAATTATTAAATGTCACAAAATGCAACTAAAGTGAAATCTTAAGAGAATAAAGGTAATTTAATCAACATGATTAAATTAAAACCTTTACTCTAACACCCCCCCTTAAGATGAGTAAAAGTGCAGCTACAAACATATGCAAGAAAGCAAAGGTAAATACAATGCAAGAAAGTAAACTTGGGTCCCAGCAACAAGGCCTGATCAGGTACCCAATTACAACCAAATCTCTGTAAAGTGGAGAAATAGAGAAAACCTCATGGGAAAAACTCTACTCCAAAAGAGATGAAAGAAATAAATGCACTAATAATAGAAGGATAGGAGGTGGATAATATAAGACCCCCAGACAGCCTTTACCATAAGTACATCTACAATGGTCTCCATAGGAGAAAAAGAAAGAGACTAGAAGGCTCCCCCACAATGAAGAAACTCCTGTCGCACATATGGATGCCTGAGGTAGAATCCAGAAAGAGATCCTGAAGCGGCATATAATATTCCTCCCCTTGGGAAGAAACAGATCCAAAGGACAATGTCGAAGAAACCCTGTGAAAAGAGAAGAACCAAGATGTCTCAAGATGTGTGCCATGATAGGATGCTGAAGAATCTCTCTGTCTGAACTGAAACAAAAGATGTCAAATCCAAACTGAACTGAAGACTCAAAAACTGCAACCTCTGAATGCACAGATGATGGTGGGCTAATAGCTGGAATATGGCTGTCAACAAAGAGGAGCTGAAAATCCTCAAAGTAATCCTCCAGATCTGCAATATAGGACTCTACAAACAAAGACGAAATGCCTGCAAGATAAGAATCCCAAGTAGCCATGTCTGAAAGATGTATGATGTCCTGCTTAGCTGAATCAATAGGAGCCAAAGAAGAGGCAATATCAAACTGATCAAGAACAACAGGAGAAGATGTTGATACAAGTATAATCTCAGTCTGAAGAGTAGGAACTGTGAGACAATCCTCTGATTCATCGGAATATAGAAGGGTGTCTAAATACTGAAGTTCCTTTAAAGTATCATGATCAAAAGGTGTGTTCTCTCTCCAACCAATGGGTACAAGACAATCTGAAGCAGGATCCTCTAGGAATGGAGAAAGACTGGGGTCTCCATAGATCTCCCAAAGATGTGTCCAAAGTGAGTGAGGACAATCAATGCCCGATATAGCCCACACAGTGTCAGAAATCAACACTAGACAAAATAACTCCTACTATGTGATTTCTAATGATATCCCAAGCTAGTTTTCCCTTTGAAGTTGCTGGTTCAGGTATGAGATCATACAAATAAGGCAACAAATTTAGCCACCTACAATGTGTAAGTATACCCTTTGCCCATGACTCATAATTACCCCGTTCCAGAAATACAACTGAAGGGTGAGTAGAAAAACCCATGATAACTCTTCAAATTAACAAATCTGAGACTAACTGACCTCAATACTGATAAATCAGATCAACATATGCCATCCCATGCAAACAAATCATTTCCAAGTGCTGAAACATCCAAGTAACTAACAGATGTGTGAAAACACAAAATACTGAATAAAAGGTACCTGGTGTAGATTCTAGAAAAATAAATAACAGATCTGGAAAGAACACAGAAACCCCTTTCCAACGCCTATTTGTTTGCGAAAAACGGAGTCTGTATGCAAAAGATATGGCTCCGGGAGTGCAAAATGTTTGTTCTGACTTTGACTGATAAAAACAGCATCAAAACGGAAAAAACTGAAAATCAGACCTACACCATCAGATCGGCGCCGGAATCAGCTTTCCAACGGTATCTTGTTTGAAAAAAAGGGAGATCATACGCCCATTTTACACCTGATTTACTGAAAGAGCTCGAAAAAGCACAATAAGGTCCTTCGAGTCCAAGAACAGCTCTCGGTCCGGGCGACCAGGGTTGGGCTGTATACTGGGCGAGGTGGGAAAGTGAGGTGGCTTGTAGGTGGCTACTGAGGCTAGGCATGAGCTCTACGCGTCGCCGACGGCCGGGCTAGGCTGCCCACCATGAGAGGTGGCGGCCCGGCTATCGGAAGTGGTGGGTCACGTCACCGGTGGCCGCTTGGTCGGGCGGTGTATGCGATCTTTAAATCAAGTACGCTGCTTTTTTTAAAACTATTTTTTATTTTTAATTTTAATTTTCGACCAAATCGTATTGGGGTCAGACGTCTCTGGGCAAAAAAATGTCTCCCCAGATCAACTATGCCCAAATAGGCCGAACCATATATGAAAATATGGGTTTTTGGCCGCTCTGAATCCAACCGTGAGGTCCATTTGGGCCCAAAATGCACCCAAAAAATGGAGTTACCCAGATCCTAAAAAAAATCAACCGTGAACTCAAGCCGATTCAATTCTGAGTTCCAAATTCTTCAAAAGACAAACAGAAGCAAAGAAGTCTGGAGCTCACATGTTAGAATCTGAAGATCACTTGCATGCAAATGAATACCACATGCAAAAGATATGAAGAACCAAAAAGATGTTCTCTGTAAACCTCTCAGTAAAAATGCATTAAGAGAATCTTTTATTACAAAGTGATCAATCCTTATGAAGGAGATCAATAAACCCTAAATGAAACCCTAGTGTGCACACTTAATAATTAATAATTAATTATTAATGTGCCTAAGTTTAGCTTAAGTAATAAAGAGGAATAAGTGACTTAATTAATTAATCAATGTGATGTAATTAATTAAGCATAATAACTTATTACTCTAACAATAGATGCTTGATAGTAAAAGCGCATTGGATAAATTTTGATAACAAGAGTGCTAGGGGTTATGAATGAGACAGAAGCTTCTTATTTATATGCTTCACTTGATATTTTGATCAATGGTGGAGATTAATTAGAAAGATCAATGAATTAAAAAATTCAAGATAGGGTAGACCCAAATTTGAATTTGATGGAGGGAAATTTATAAGAACTAAATAAATATATATTTTTTAGTTCAAAATGATAGTTTGAGAAATAAATAAATATTAATTTATTTTTTAAAAGAAAATATGTAATTTAAATAAAATATTTTAATTTATTTAAAAGAGGAGTTAGCTAATTAAATATTTTTTGAAAATTATTCAATTATAGAGGACCAAAGATAAATTTAATTTAATTTTAATGCTAGATGAAAAACGATAAGTGATGAATTAATTAAATAATTAAAAATATTAATTAATATAGATATGATAAAAATATTAAGATAATTAAATAATTACAAATTATTTAATTTTTATAGATGAAAAAAAGAAAATGTTAAAAATTATTTAATTAATTATAGATAGAAGAAATGATAAGGATAATGATGAAATGATAAGATGAAAATGCAAATCAGTCATTTTTAGGTGTCTACATATATACAAGGCGATTCAAATTTAAAAAGGTTCTCTTTTTACATCCTTCTCCTCTCAACACAACCATTGTACATATATTGTGAAGAGACTTAAATAATTTGAATAATTTCCCCAAACTTCATGTTAATTATTCTCCATTAGTTGTGGGTTCTTTGTATGTTTGACTTATACTCATCTATTTATATGTTTCTTATATGTTTGGCTACACAAGAAATGGAATAGAGAATTTATTCTGTAATTTGAAGGAATACAAATAATATTTTAAAATATTGTGTCTTTATATTTTTCATTTATTGCATATTACTTGTATGTATAACATGTGATTTATTCCTCACAATTTACCTATATCTTTTTTTTAAATAAAAAGGGTAAAAACTTTATTGAAATCAAGAAACTGCCAGTACAAAGAGATCAGGGACCCAGTAGGATCCTAGGAAAAGAAAGCACCATAACACCCATACAAAATCAAAACCACCACCCACAAGACCACAAACACCTCAACCAACCAAATCATCAGAAATGACCCTCTCTAAATCATGACAATAATCAAGGGATAACTGCCCCCAACCCTCAATCTTCTGCTCATCAGCATGCTCTGAAGCCCACTTTTCCAAACAATCAGCAACCTTGTTCCATTCATGTGGGATGTGGGTAAAAGACACCACCTCCAACATAGAGCACAACTGCAAAATTTGACAAACAACCAAACCAAGCTGCCAATTAACATCAACCAACTTTTACTCATTCAACAAGTTAACAATAATCTATGAGTTAGATTCACAGATAATTTTACGCCAACCCAAAGCATAAGCATGCTCAATAGCCCAGAGAATTGCCAACCCTTTCATAAAATTGTTAGAATGCTACCCTTTGTGAATGGAGAAAAAGAAAATAATTGAGCCAAAGCAATCTCTTCCCACTCCACCAATCCCAGCAGGCCTAGGATTACCTCTAGAAGAACCATCAGTGTTGATCTTCAAAATACCCACTAGAGGAGGCACCCATCGACCAACCCTATGAAACTTCTTTTTAGCCCTCCTACCTCTTCTAACACAAGAAAAATCCACAATAACTCCTTGTAAACCCAACCTATTCACAATCTCATCATCACTCCTTTCCAAAGGATAAGCCACTTCACATTTAGCTTCAATTGTCTCCTCGATCATCCCCACAATTCCGTGCCAAACCTATTGGACCAACAACCTATCCCCACAAAAAATCCTACGATTCCTTTCCAGCCAAATTTTCTAGAGGATGAAGGTAGGATTGCGAATTTAAAGAAGCGAGGTTCAAAAGGTGGTAGGAAGGGAAGGAAGGTTACTTTGGATCAGGAATAGGTAAAGGATGTGGCAGGCATTAATGTTGTTATTGATGACTCCCTTGCCCAACAGACTTCTCCTCATGGGGAGGGTGATGGGGTTCCTGGTAATGAGGAGGCCTCGGTTGAGAAAACTATGAGTGAGGATGTTGGTGTGAACCCTATCCTTGGGAATCCATAACCATTGAAGGTTAATCCTCTTTTTGAGGATTTTTCTTATTTGAATGATGACAATGCCTCCATGTTTGAACCATTGGGTATGGCTTGGTCGGGTTCCACATACACCTTTAAACTCGCTAAATGGGTGTTGCAGGAATTTAACAAGGTCAATATCAAGATCAGGGGCTTGAAGTAGAACATGAAAAACCAGTAGAAGGGCTCTTCTTTGGATCTTCTCATTGAGAGGTTGGTTGACTTGGAATGTTCTTTCTCTAATTTTAAAGCCCAGTGTGAGAGTCGCCTTGGAAAAATGGAGGGAAGGATAAAGGAAACAAATGAGGATATCAGGAAGTTACTATAGGTCAGCCATAGCTCGGTTAAAAATAGTATGAAGTCCCTGAAGGTTCTGTTTGGTAAGATTAGTCAACTCGGGGAGGATCATATGTACTTTGCATATATGCTTGAGAATGACCAGACCTCTAAAGGTAAGGGGAAGAAGAATGTTAAAGATGAGGCTAAAGGCTTGTGCACTCGAACAAGGGGGAGCCTTAGGAAGTCCTTCGAGGAAAAGAAGAAAGAGCTAATGGACATGGTGAACCTACACTGCAACCAGGAGATCGAGGTGGCCAACACCTTGAAAAATATGAAATGGATTTGGTGTTTCTGTTTTTTTTTTGTTTTTGCTTTTCTGCTGTTGGGTAGTTATTTTTTGGCTGTTGGTTTACTATTGGTTGTTTCTTATGCTTTATTGTGTTTTTCTGTTATACCAACATTTTGGTCTAGAGTGTTGTAAAGGCTTTTGAGTCCCTTCAAAACCTATTTTTCCATTATAATAAAAACATATTTCTAATATGTTTTCGTACCTTCGCAAGTTAATGACATTGTTGCATTAGATAATGGGGGAAATAATGATGTACCTATGACAATCAACATACTCATATCAAACTAAGGAGATTTAGTAAATTCATTACATGAAGGAGCCTATTCATGTTGTTTTAGAACACAATATTTTTACTTTACCTTTGGTTAAGTCAATGAAAATGTATAATCTTGCACCACACAAGGTTATATATTTTTGTACTCATCATCATATACCTAGGCATTCTACATATATATGAATAAAATTTAAGACCTTAAGAGATGACACAAGGTGTGAATAATCATACAGACTTGCATGACAAGTATCCTTCTAACATTATTGGATTTATTGACCATAATATTCTATATGTTGAGGTTACACATGGGACAAAATAAAAAGCACGTAATATAGCTTCTAAGCTAGTTCTTTTTAATACTACATCGCATTTCATATCTCAATATTACATTTCTATTCATGAGGAATAACAACCAATCCTTTAGGGACACTAGTTTTAGTGATATATTTTTAGACCATATTATAGACAAATTTCATTGCTTAGCTACACTCACCTCTCACTTACTACTTTCTACATTCCATTTTTTTTTTGCTATTTTTAGATTTATGTTATGTTGTTTCAATGTCCTAATCAACGTGTGAAGGAAACAAAGACATGTTTACTAGTGCATACTACCACAAGTGACTTTGAACATGTGTTGTGATGTTCATGTCACTTCTTCCATGTGTTTTATATCATTTATACTTTATCCTTTCACTTATACCTTGTATGGTTTGATCCTCCTCCTTATGCTTCCATTTACCTTGTATATCTTAACACTTTGGCCTTTTTCTATGCTATGCTTTTTGTGCATCTCTAATTATCATTTCACCTTCTATATTATGCTTTATGATTTTTTTACCCACTTGGAATAATCTATCCCCATTATTCTCCTATGTTTAGATCTTGTCTTTATATATTACTTATGAAGGTCATATGCCTTCCTATTATGCTTAACTATACATATTTTTAGTTTCTTTTCTTTTACACATGACTCTCTTGCCTCCTATTTCCTCGCTGTGCTCCATGCTTACCCCTTATGCTTCAACATATTTCTTTATATGTTCCTATTCTACATGATTTATGATTTTATTGTGTTCCTATAATTCATGTTTATGATGTCTAGCTCTTATACTATCTACATGCTAGTATTATTACATACTTATCTTTACTATGATTGTAAATTCCTCTCATTTTTACATCTTATGTTACTTATATCCTTAAGACATATGTGTCTATATGGTTATGATATTTACATATTATGATATTATTGTTTTATCTTATGATTACATGTTATGATCCCTGTCATGCTCACATCCTTTACAACTTACTCACGCTTGCATGATCCTTATCTAGCATTTTTGGAAATAATTATTCTTTCATTAGGACTAACATTGGGGGAATATATTTCCTTCTCTTATGCTAATGTAATTTCATGATCACATATTTCCCATGTTCTCACATGCTTATCATGTGATGATATTTTTAAAATATCATATTTACATGCTTTAGCATATCTTTTCTCCTTTCCTTCAATATTGTGCATCCTTTGCATGCAACCAATTAGAGGGGAGAGTTTATGTCACAACATTCCTTTGTGAGTATTTTTTTGTAATGAAATGCCCATAGTCATTCCCACCTAAAAGGGAGATTTATCAATCCATTTTCATTGACATAATCATCCACTTAGAGTTTTACCACTTTTCTCTTGTTAGAATTTCTTACCCTTATCTTTTTCTCTTTTACTATTTTTGAGGATAGTTATTTTTCAAGAAATTTGTACTTAGAGCCTATTTTAAATTGGTGATAGATGCCTACTTATTGCATACTTAATTATTTTATGTTTCCAAGGGAGCACTCATTTTAAGGAGATTAAATATGTTTGACATTCATAAAGGTATACTTTGAGGAATTATATATTGGCTATTATTTTACTTTGACATGCATCTTCATGATAATTCACATGCACATCTAAGTTGGGGGAAATGTAATGATGAAAATCACATATCCATGTCATTTTCCTTTACATGTTGGGCCTACTTTATTTAGAGCGTCCTTATATAATAATAAATCTACAATTGGCAGGGATCACCTTGTGGTGTAGTGGTGAAGTGGTTGCACTACTATTGGTGCAACCAAGGTTCAAATTTCCTGCCTAGACCAAACTGGTGTATACCGGTTTGATTCCACCTTGATGGACTTGTTGGAGGTTGCATACACAGGAAATTGGTACGTGTAAGGTGGTGGAGAATGGAGGGAGGTGCTCAGGAGGAGCTGGTGGTCCCTTAGAGGCGGCTAACTATGTTAGACCCTCGCTGGGTTGGAGAGCTCGAGAACTTGTGCCAGACCCACGGTGGAGTGTGTTGCTCACAAATCCAATTCCTAGGCGTGTGTTACTCACGGACTTTGTGTCAGACCCACGTGGGTCTTTCATGCCTAGTGTCTCTATATCTAACCCACGTGGGTCTTTCACTCCTCCAGGCTCAGTCCTTGTTGGGCTTTCGTGCTTGCAGGTCTGGCCTATTAGGATTCGGGGATGAGGTCCCCCAGTTTGTGGCCTCACTGGTTCATAGCTCTAGTTCAAAAAAATGTTCACCAATCAAAAAAAATCTACAAGTGGCATACTATTGCATGTAGTTGGCTTGTGACATCACCCTATCCAAATCTCATCATCACTCATCCCCAAAGATTGACCCTCCTCCCTAGATTCCCTACTCATTAACCTAGTTCAAATATGTGAGTGCATACTTGACCCAAGTCATTTCCATAGTCATGGATTGAACTGTAAGCTTTTAAATTAAAATTTTGAATTTGAACCTTATCAACTCCCTCTCAATGGCCAATATGAACCAACCTAGTGTGCACTTGTGTTGATTTGTGTGTATTTAAAGACAACCATTCATTCATATTAGATCATGTCAATAGGGCCAATGTAGGAATGATTAAAGAGAATTTATCATAGACCATTTATATGAGTAGCATAGTAGCATTATCAGAGCATTGCATCAACATACATCATCCTAGGTCTATTGCATGCTTCCTTGTCATCATCAACCCTTGAATTGATCTATATAGGGGCTTGATTGAGGATAATATGACCCTTACAATTCAAAAAAATCCTCAAAAGTGTGTAAACATCAATAATCTTTAATGGGGCTGTGGTCCTAGCTTGATTGGCTAAAACATCTTGTTGTAGGCAAGAGGTCACGAGGTCTAGTCTCCCCACCGTCCCCATGGTATCGGAGGGCGCGTTGTGCCAACATCACCGGTAACGTGAATTTTTTTTACCAAGCGCACTGCAATCTATAGGGGGTGGCTACCCGATTATGATTCATGAAGTCTAAAAAAAATCAAGTCTTTAACAAATTTAAATATCAAAATACTAAGGTGAGTGAAATATTTGTCCATTCCCACATTTACATATTCATGTCCATGTGCTAGACTATTTAAACATTCATAAAGATAAATAAAACAAACACCTAAATAAATTAAATTTGAAACACGATCAATTTATAAACTACAAAACAACCATCTAAAAATCCTAAAATTCTAACATTATAACAAATTGATTTCTAATAGCTCCAACTAAATATTACATTTAAATTATTTAATTTATATATCAAATTGAACATTTATTAATTCTATTCAAATATTTTTTAATCGCTTTAATTAGTCTACATGCTTTAATGAATTAAGCATTTGTGGGTCAACTTTGATTTATTGCATGTAGTTGGCTTGTGACATCACCCTATCCAAATCTCATCATCACGCATCGCCAAAGATTGGCCCTCCTCTCTAGATTCCCTACTTATTAACTCGATTCAAGTATACGAGTGCATACTTGACCCAAGTCATTTCCATAGTCATGGATTGAACCATAAGCTTTTAAATTAAAATTTTGAATTTGAACCTTATCAACTCCCTCTCACTAGCCAATATGAACCAACCCAGTGCACACTTGTGTTGATTTGTGTGTATTTAAAGACATTCATTCATTTTAGATCATGGTAAAATCATCCAAGACAATGTAGGAATCATTATACATCTATCATAGACCATTTATATGAGCATCATAGTAGCATTATTAGTGCATCATATCAATATACACCACACTAGGTCCATTGCATGCTTCCTTGCCATCATCAACCCTTGTTTCAAAATCATTGAATCGGTTTATTTAGGGGCTTGATTGAGGACAATGTGACCCTTACAATTCAACAAATTCCTCAAAAGTATTTGTAAGCATCAATATTCCTTAACAAATTTAGGTATCAAAAATGTTAAGGTGAGCAAAATATTTGTTCATTCCCACATTTACATATTCATGTCCATGTACTAGATCATTTATACACTCATAAAGATAAATCCTACAAATACCTAAATAAACTAGAGTGAAACACAATTAATTTATAAACTACCAAACAACCATCTAAAAATCCTAAAATTCTAACATTAAAACAAATTGATTTCTAACATCTCCACTAAATAGGGGAGAGGGGCCCATAGTGGAACACCCTAACTTCGTGTTTCTCAAAATCCTACATAAAATTTCAAATCAATCCCAATTTTGTATAGCAGTTTATTTGGCAACTCACCTGCTTAAATTTTTTAATTTTAGGATCACATCATCAAATATGATGCCACACAACATGCTTTTTGTCAATGTGTCCAAAAAGGCCCCAAAAAAAAGTGAGACCGATAGTGGTGCACTAAGTCATGTTTTATTGGTGCGTCGATGTGGCATCACATGATTTGTCAGTTTGTGTACTTTATGGATAAAAAGTGTTTTGCAATTGGATATTAAGATGCTCTGCTATGAGGCCCAGTGAGGACTACTTCTATCCCCACTATGAAAGCCCACTCCACTATGGGCCCCTCTCCCCTAGTGCATTTAAAGTTATTTAGTTTACATATCAAATTCAAAATTTATTAATTCTATCTAAATATTTTTTAAATCACTTTAATTAGTCTACATGCTTTAATGAATTAAGTAGTTGTGGGTCAAATTTGGATACCTAAACTCTAGGTAGTCAAAGACAATAAAAAACAATAGCTTACCCGATGAAAACATGACAGAGCAACCACACCTAAAAAGAGAGAAAAGAAAGGGGCAAAACATAATAATACAAAGAGCGCATTTATATTGCACATGGTTGGTCATAAATAAGACATATTTGTCCCCCAACTTCTCCTTCCTCACTGACAAATGTGTTGATATCATGGGGTTTTAAATGAAATTAACTTGTTAACCACGCCGGCCATAACTAACCATAAAATGTTGCTTTCACTAACCACCAATGTACCCTTCATTCTACTCCAACCATCTTTAGCCCCACAATTTCCAAGTGTCTTAACGATTTTAGTTAGAATGTCATCCAAGAATCTTATTTTGGTTAAACGAAAAAAGAAGTAACCAACTTAATTTCTATATATATAGAATGTATCTCACTTTATTTATTCCTTAAGTTTAGTGTAGTGGTTAGATTATTGAAAATTGATTGATTTGATTAATCTATTAATAATTTAGGTAAATTATATATTTTTGAATATTAAAATGTTATTTCAAATAAAAGTTGTATATAATATATTTAATGCTTTTTAAATTAATAAATAATAAAAATAAATAAATATGTATTTGTAAAAGTATATTTATTATTACATTATCTTTTTTTTTAAATATTTTTTAATTTATTAAAAAAAAAATATTAATTATATTATTAATATAGAAGCTATCAATCGTTATAATTACCTTACAAGGACTAGTTATAATAGGCATATGTCATATTCTTTGAGAGAATCATAATGTGAATTAATTAATTAACCTTACAATGACGAGGACTAGTTTTAATAAATCAAACATAATAGGTATATATCATATCCTTTAGAGAACAATAATATTAATTAATTAATTAACCTTACAATGACAAGGACTAGTTTTAATAAATCAAACATAATAGTCATATGCCATATCCTTCATTGAATCTTTTAGAGAACCATAATGTGAATTAATTATTAAAATATGCCTTGAATCATGTGTAACAATATATCTGGCCTTGCCCATTTGTAGACTCATACTAACCATAAATCGATGCAATCAATGTAAGCACATATGATTAAGGTTCGCTTCATTATAGAAAGATAGCAAGAGTCATTAAGGAAGCCCCCAATCAATATTAGAAAAAATGCATCTACTAAAACCCCAAATAATTTATGGTGTAGATTCAAATGTCACTAAAAGTGTAATTAAATTAAGAAATATTATAATTAATTTTTTTTTATTGTATGTTAAATAAGTGTAGTATTTATTATTGTTATTTTGTTTGTTTGTTTTTTTATTAGTTGTCTATTTTTTACATTTATTTTTTAATTTAAAAATGTTTCTATTATAATGTAAGTAAAAGTAAATTGTTTTAAGGGTATAAATTTAACAGTTGTTATTCATACATTTATAAATATTTTATGTTGGCAATTCTTTTTCATTTATTTCTACTATGTCAAACACTTAAATAAAAGGATTATGTGGATGTATCGAATATCGCTTCTATGCGATATGGAAAGAAACATGGATGATGGTAACAAATTTTTCACTGTAGATCATATACAAGCCTATTATTCAAGTTGTGGTCATATCTTCTTCTTTTGATGTCTTCACAAATATGTGGATGGTTTTGTCACATAACATCACCTTTGTCTACAAGAGTCTATATAAAAATTTAATAAGATCCACATATATAGTAATAGAAATAATACAATGTAGAAGACAAATCTCACACAACACAAGAGATGTATGTGGGTCAAGATGCCCTAATATATTATATATGCAAAAATAGAATAAACCCTTGAGGTAGGGCAACATTGTACAATACTTATAGAATAAGTCACTCCATGTTATATCTCTAAGAGATACCAAACATAATAGCATACTCAACACATATCATTACAATAATAACAACCTCCTTTATATAGGCCTCCTCCTATCCACCTAAATGCATTATAATATCATATCCCTAGGTACATAATTAAAAAGTAAAATATCAAAAAAAATCCCTAATGTGTAATCCAAAAGTTGAATTTATAAAAAATCATAAAATTACAAAAAACCACTTAATATTGATAAATATGCTTAATTATTGGAGTATAATTTTTTTAGATGATTTCCCAACTTTAGCAAAAATATTATAGATAAATTCATAGCCATTTAAAATATACAGGTGAATCTACAAAAACTAGGGTTTTATCCTCACCTTTACACAAATAATAGTTCTAATACCACTTGATAAGATCCATACATATAATAATAGAAATAAAACAATTTAGAAGATAGATCTCACAAAACATAAGAGATTTTTGTGCGACAAGATTCTCTAATATTTGATATATGCATGAATAAAATAAACCCTTTAAGTAGGGTAACACCATAGAATACTCCTTATGGAAGAAGTCACTCCCTACTATATCTCCAAGATATCTCAAACTCAATATCTTTTCTGAAATTGAATCCAACCTCAGTAAAGCTAATAATATTTTTTTATCTTGTCTATATCATTAGCCTTGATTGTTGACCAATCAACTAGCAATAAAGGCATGCTATCAATATTTTACAAATTATAGGAATGGTCTAAAATGTTTCCATTATTAGTTATGCCCTATGAGAGATCTTCTTCTATATTTATTTCTTTGAGTTTTTCGAGGTTGAGTCTAAAAAATCCCCTTTTTCTCACCTCAAAGTCATTGTGACAATTAGCTTAGAAGTCCTCTATCATAGCTTGATGTTTGTATTCTGGCCCAAAAACATTCTCGACTTTTCCATCTAGGGTGTTGTTGATTCTTTTATTGTATAAATTTAGGTTAAAAAAGAAAGCTCTTCCTTAAAGGCCCTTAGGGCATAAACTTTATTTGGGCATGAGTAGAACCCCAAAACAAAGGGAAATTGTACTCCAAGATTATGCTTTTCTATGAAATCCTTATGGATTTATATTATATATTTCTTGAACTCCAATAGGATGATCTTATTACTAAAAAATCTTAGGACCAAGAGTGGAACTCCAAAAAATATAGTGATTTTGATGTAGGTGGTCTTAGGGTATTGAAGGAGCAGCCAATGTCCCCACCTACATATCAACTACTTAGCCTCATTAAAAAAATGATTGAATCATCACCAAATAGTTTGTTTATGATTGGGTAAATGAAAGCATAATTTACCCTTTTGAAGTGTACCTTAGATTCCTTCAGTTTTAATTGGCTATAGTGTTCCTATACCCCTTTTTGTCCATCAACCTTTCCCAAAACACCATCCATTGTTAGTCATATTGATGGCGATTTTACCACAACTGACTTGCTAAGTAACAATAAATTATTACTCCTTGAAAAGCAAGATTCCCTACTCCAATTTTCTTTTGGGTTAAGTCTTGACCATGATGGATAGCTAAGTGGTTCGTGTGAATTTGTTCAATAAGGGTCCTGAGTATTTTTAGATATCCTGGAAAATATATTCAAAACATGCAACCAAAAGAGATTTATTTCTTTGAATTCACAACCAATTGCATGTAAATATATCATATGTCTAGCAGATTTACATTGTTTTTATACTCTTTCATAGATTTAAAGCATTATAAAATAAAGATCAAAAGATTTAGGGTTGAGAGAGATTTAAAGAACAAACTAAAAATTAAACGGACAAAGGTAGATTTTATCTCATTTATCACTTCTGAGTGGTTAGGAAAAATTGTAATTAGTTATTAAAGTGACTAGTATTCAATCAATCACTGTTAACACCGATGCAATCTTCAAAGGAAATTAATAATCTTAAGATTTTAAAGTTTTATCAAATCGTGCCATAAAAGAACATGCACATATCTGAGAAAAAACTCTATTCAATAACCTAGAAACACGATTAACTTTACCAATTTACTCAATTCAGATAAATTAAATAATCATACCATCACTAACGATCAAGATCCATATGCATGCAACAGGAGTAATCCTTGAATATTTTATATGTTAAACACAATGATGTGCTGAGAGGCGAGGGGTGAATCAACATATCTTAAAACTTGACCATTTCCATTTGCAAATTAACAACACATAACATAACTAAAAAGAACAAAAATGAACATATGCATCATATAAAGACACCGAGATTTTTACGTGGAAAACCCAATGAGGGAAAAACCACGGTGAGGATTAATTCACAATATATGTAACTGCTAACACGAATTACAATGTTTAAGGCTCACTGCCTATAGACTTGCAGGCTAAGGTATATAGCCTTAGAGCAAGATACAAAGGACCTTATGAGACTTTTCGTCTCAAAGCAGGATACATGAAGAATATAATGAGGAAATTGATTATGAACTACTTTGAGGAAGCATCTAGCATATGTTGAAGCTGTGGTCACTATTTCACACAATTTTCCCTTCAAACTGATTTCAGACACTTCATCTCTTTTATTTCGCTTTGTCTCGAATCACTATCAATCATCACCTTCACGAAAGAATTTGATCTTCTATATATGTCCTACACAATAACACAAAACACCAATTAAGTCGAGTCCAAGATGACCATTGGATGAAACGATAAATATTGTATGGGTCAGCTCCAAAACACATCCAAAATCAAAGAGATTTAGTTGTGGTTCATCATACGCTATGTTGGTGCCCAAATGCATCACAACACATTATTCCAGACAAGATTAGTTGATTAGGATCAACCGCGGAGAATGAAACAAGTCACATTGTCCCAAATAGTATAAATATCATCAACACACTCACTGTTTGACTTCACATAGCTGGGGAGGTACCAAAATCACAATGCAAATTGAGATGTAGGTTTTGTAGATCATGAACAATATTAATTCAACCTTTTCCTTAAGTATCTGATCATAAAACACTAGTGCAAGAGGAGAAACCCACTAAAAGTACAGGAACAAAGCATTTTAGACAAGCTATAGCAAATTGTTCTTTGAAAACTGATCTTGCAGACCACCAAAATACTTGAGACTTGCAAGGAATAACTCATACCCCTTTGTGAACATATTCCCAAGTTTGCATGGTCACATCTATCTCACCGAAGGAATGCAAAGCATTCCAACATGCCTTTAACATTATATTGCACATATTGAAATACTGTTAGCTCTAACTCTTTCTACGAAAGGTGTAAAGACTTGATTTCTTGGATATAATACCTTCACAACACAACCAACTTATCAATTGAACCACAAGACAAGAACTTACTCTGCAAAAGGATGTAGACCAAAAATTCATGACTCTGTTATAGTGAATACACTATTAACACCTTTCCCAATCTTCTGCAACTTATCTCAATGTGCGGTACACCAATCAAGAATGATATTATCGTAGACATGCAAGGAACATATTAGAACAAGTGTACCAACCACCGCATCACTCATAGAAAACAATCAGATAACCATTCATACATCTAATTGTATTGCTGACTATATCTATGCACTTGCACTATCTTTGGAATATATACAGACTTCAACATACACATATGAAATTAATGACAACCCATAATAGGTTGAAATTAATGAAAACACCTATTGCCAACAATCTCTCCCTTTGTCATTGATGGCAACACCCATATGTTCCTCTCCCCCTTTGATATAAAGGGAAAAGGGCATGATATCTTATATTTACAACATCCCAAAAGTGTATGAGATCCCCCTTACTACATACTCCCCTTGAGATGGAGATTCCCAAATATTGATGGTATATATAAAAAACAAGTATCCGCAAAACTATACAAAGTTAAAATTGTCTTATTTACACTTTTGCAGCTTCTTTGGAAGGTAGAATATTCTTGTGAGATTTCTTTAGTTGCTCCAAAGTTGTAGTAATATTATTGTGAGATTTCTTTAGTTGCTCCAGAGTTGTAGTCCAATCTATTTTTTCTAAGGTGAGAATGTGATTTTGACATTCAAACTCTATGCACAATTCCTCAACCTCATTTATTTTACTAGGAATTTTCATTTCTAACCCACTTCTACACTTTTGACCATCAATTCGAACAATGATGCAAGCCACACATTGACTACTTCTCTTAGAAAATATAATTTTGTCTTTAACTATTCTCTTTGATCTAGAAGTAATGTCAACTGTACAGGAAGATTTTCAATTTGTGCCCTAGTGGATCCATCCATATCTCTCGATACATCATATGTTTCAGCCAATTATGTAATTTGTGACTCAATCAAGTAAATCTGACTTTTGATATCTTTGGTGGAGCTTGGCCATTTCAAACAAAATTGATAAAGAGTTGTTGCTTCATTCACACAATCCTTAAACATTTCTATATTTTCCTGCAATTTATTGTGTGCATTAGCACACCAGTTTGAAGCTTCACCCATTCTCTTTCCTTTTATCTTTCTCAAGGCCTCATGTTCTGCCTTTTGCTATAAGTGAGAGGAGTGATCCTTGATGGAATCCATTAAGAGCTTTAGCTTTTGTTTCGAAGATAGGGAGACATCAACGTTTACTTCTAGTAGACCTTTCTGAATAGTCTTGACTGCCTCGTCAACAAATTTACTCTTCTTTGCATGTTCTTGTAGTATTTATTTTCTTATGAAGGCATGCAAAGTATCACCAAGTTGTAGCTTATGGAGGGGAGAGATGTTTTCCAAGTCAATTTGTCCCTCATGTGTTGGAATTTGTAGAAGTTGAGGTACCACCATAGGTTGAAACTATATCTGCATCCCTAGTAGATCTTTGAAAGAGTATGTAGATGAAGAACCCTGACCTCTATCCATAGAAGTATCTTGCTTCTCAACTGTTTTTACTTTTGCATCCTAAAATTTCTCAGAATTTTCTTCTCTTTTTCTCAATATTTTATTTTTCCTCTTCTTTCCTTTCTTTTTCTATCTCCATACCGAAGACTTCTTGCACCTTATGTACACTAGAAACATCATTTCCTTCTTTTTTGTCCAAAAAGTTCTTCAATTTCTTTATCAACTTTCTCCAAGGGGGGCATATTGTGTTCTTTGTCAATTTTAGTATTCTTCAGAGGTGAGACACCCATTTTACTTTGATCCACTGCACCTTTTGTACTTGTATTCTGCGGAGGAGCAGTCTCATTCTGTTTGACATTTTCAACTATCTCATCATCTTTAGTCATATTATCCTCAAAATCTGATGAATCTATGTCATGAGTAGACACATCAGGTATATCTAAAGTATTTGAAGGAGCTTGATCACAAATGATTTAAACATTATTTAATCCTTCCAGTATTTTTAGTCTTTTCTTCAGTTTCATTCTCCATCCTTTTTATTTCTTCTTTATCATCCCCATTAGAACATTTATTCTTGTGCTTGATACTGAAACAATTTTACCCTTTCTTCATGAGAGATTGACACACCAACCTTTTCTAATGCTCATTGTCTCATCTTAGCTTGTTCTAAAACAACTTCACTCCTCTTGTTGTTGGGTACATCTGCAAGGCTTGTCGAAAGTTGATCAATGCTTTCATTTAGAGCCATATTGAAGTTGCTCATATAAATAATTATTGCTTTCTCAATTATGGCCTTGTCAAAAGGGGTCATTTCATCATAAAGTACAACGACCTCTTTTAGTGCATCATGCTCTACAATTGCATTGATAGTAGCCCCAAGCTGTAGAGGCACATGTTTAGATGTTTCTGGAGGAGACTTCATTGTTTCTTCTTCAATTTCTTTTTCCATAGATATATCTTCTTCTTGTTTTTTATTCTTCTTCCTCCTATTCAAAACATAGGATTTCATCTCTTCTTCTTCATCTTCCTCATCATCATCTACATTTATTGGAGTAAATTTTTCCCTTAATTTTTTCTATTTAGGTCTTGGCTTCTTTCTTTCAGTAATCTTGGTTTTTACAGGAACATTAGTAGCAGCTATTTCTTTTTCTAGGAGGTGCTTGAGCAAGTTTGAAAGCAGTGGTTGTGGTAGAAGCAGATCTATGTGTCCTTCTAGGCATTGGTTTAGCAATGGTGACCGGAGATGATTCTGTAGAACCCTCAGGGGTGCCTAACATCTTTTTCAGCTCAGACACCATCTTTCCCACATTCTTCTTTTCCTTTTCTTCTACCCTCTCCTTGATTTTCTTGTTGGTTATTTCATAATATGTTCCAAACCTTGCAACAAAGGGATCCTTAGGTTTGTTGAGAAAAATATTTGCATATGCAATCCAGTTTTCTCTAAGAAGCTCTTAGGGCAGCCTTGTAATCCAAGAAGTCCTTGGTTCAACTACTTCCATGTAACAATTGTCATTATCAACCATGAAAGTGATCCCATCCTTGTACCATTCTACAACTTGATAGGGTATTTTGTCCCTCCTTTGTATTTCACTCTGGAAAGTTTTAAAGAAACCCAAAAACATTGTGTTGCATTGAGCGATGTCTGAAAAGCTACTCATATGATCCTTTATTTGATGTGCAACATGAATATTATTTTTCCATATCACATTCTTAAAACCAAGAATTTCTTTCATGAAATATAACATAAGGAAAATTATCAAAGTACCATACCGGAAGTTGTAGCGAGACTCCTTGGTTTTGTGCATATTTTCCAATAGCTTGTTTCGCAAGAGTTCACAGAGATCATAATATTCTCCTTCCTTTACCATATGATGATAAGTATAAATTGTGATGGCAGTAGCAAAGCCTTCTCTATTTGAGAATTATATATTGTATGCAATCCCCATTGTTGCAGACCAGGCCCCTAGGTCAGATATGTCATTCACAGTGAGTGCCCTTTTATCAAATTTAGCTTCGATGAGCCTCATAACTTCATTCTTGATAGATTTCATCACTAATGCAATGATAAGATTTTATTGCTTTCTTCAAAACTCTGCTAGCTAAAGCCTGCAGATCATCTTCTCATCCTTTAGCAATAGTTATCCAACCCTCAGGGTTGGGGTGTAGGGCTTATCCTTTTAATGCAGCTTGCAAAATTGGCCCAGGAGCAATAGCATCAATAGGCCCTATCAGGTTGTTAACACATGTTAACTGGGCTACTTGGGATTTTAGTTCTTCTTTAGTATTCTCATCCTTTTGCATTCTCCTAAGGATAGTAGACAGCGCCATTTGTAAGGGTTCTTCTTCTTCTTCTCTATACTGTGTACCCAAGTTGACTTACTTTATGCTATAGTCCTCAATCATCATATCAGATTCAGGTTTATATACTAGAGGAACAACCGTTTGAGCTATCATATTCCCTTTCTCATCCTCTATAATAGTAGAAGACCTTCTTGATCTCTTCCTTCTCTTGGTAGGAGTTTGAAATGCTTCTGCAAGGATTGTGAGATTCTCTTCTTCTTCCTCTTGAACATATGTCCTTTTTCTCTTATGAATGGTATGGTTTAACCATATCAAGATGTTGGAAGATACTTCATGATGTGGAGAAGAAATTACTTCTATATTGTGAGAAGTTTCAGAATCTTCATGCTCCTGTTCTATTTCAAGTGCCTCTTCCTGATGTCCTACTTATTTTTTAATTTCTTCTTCCCGAATTGCTTCTTCTTCCCTAACTTCTTAAATTACCTCCTGATTATGAACTTCATCTTGTCATGGTTGTAACTATTTGTGCCTTTGGGTAGCAAAGGGAGAAGGAATTGGAGGCGAGGGGGGAGGAGGAGCATCATATGGAAGTGAAGGAGGAAGAGGCACATCATGTGGAGGTGAAGGAGGAGGAGAAGGAATTCGAGGACTTGGAGGACTTGGAGGAGGTGTTGGGTTTTGAGGTACTAGAGAAGGAGATGGGACTAGAGATGGATGAAGTGATGGATGAAGAGATGGTAAATTCATGTGGGGGAGAAGAGGAGTGAGTAATAGAGCTAGCCCTAGGGGTACTTTCAGTTCTTTTCCACCTTTTTAGGGGAATATCTTCCTCTTCTTCTTCACTAGATTCTATCACTATTTTCTCCTTTTCTTTTCTCTTTCTTAATCCATCTATTGAGGATGATGGTCTTTGTTGTTCAATAGTAGAAGTAGATGGACCTTCACCTATCTTGGATTTCTTTGATTGAGGCTGAGGTTTTAGCAACTCCATCATGGGAAATGGAGATACCAACCATCTTTGTGAATAGGCCTTGATAATTGTTTCCCTTCTATCTATTTTTTCATCCTCTTCAATTGAGTGATCTACATTGTAGATTGGTTGATTGAAGATTCCTTGGCCACTATAGACTAAGTCTAAGACCTTTCCATTAAAATCCTTTGATACTCTGGCCATATTGCAAGGATTTATCTTATCTACTATCAATCAAAAGTAGTCCTTCATTCTTACTTCAAATTCCTCTTCACAATTGGCCCAATGGTCTTCCAAAGTTGGCTCATGTTTAAAGAAGGATCTTATAACCTTACTGATTTTACCAATAGGGTCAAATTTAGCCATTGGGTCATTATACATGTCCATGGTATACATTGTTAGTTCTACTTCTACAATTTTAGAATTCTACATGTTTGCATAGGACTATACTCCCATCTTCATAGGGAAAGAATATCTTGATTTGTGTTTACCAACAATCGATTTGTGAGTCTTTGTTACTTGCCTACACAATTCTAACATGATTATCTTGTCAATAGGGTACCTTGGAAGTTTGAGGGGAGTCTTATGAAAGCCAACTACTCTAATGTATGTGAAGGTCTTAAATTGGATTATACCAATTACCCCAATTCTTTAGTTTTGCCATGACTTCTAAGGACATTATCTTAGCAAAGTCATTTTTCAGCCCCTTGATGATGATATGAATAAAATTATCATTTACCACATAGTAATTCTTGTAACTATCACTCAACTCCAATTGTGGGTAATGCTCATAAATCTTGACCTCTCCCAACTAAAGAGATCTTGCTTTGGTAAGTCCTGGGAAGCTTACCTAATAGGCCAACAAGTAGACTAGTTAACATGCAATGTAAAAATTACTGCTTTGTAGTACATCTTTGAGTTGTGTATGTAGATTGTTGCTAATTGTTATATCCCAATCAATTTTCTTAACATCTATGATGAGTAACATGAAGCGACACTTCCATGGGTAAATTCTTTCACATTCAGATAACCATAGACTCTGCTTAGGAGTGTGATTTGATCCTTGATGTCTTCCTAAAATTCACTCTTTTGCTACAATCTTGTCATTTTGAGTGTTATCTTCCTTGGGTTCAACATAATTTGAGTATTAATAACATTGAGACAACTCACATTGTGTCTCTCAAAATAATGCATTACCTTTTTCATGTCAATAGCCTCATACTTTGGGAAGGTAGGCATATTGAATACCTTATTAGTCATGTCAAGGCTGAAAGGAAGCCAAGTGAGCAGAAATAGCTTCCTACACTAATCTAAGTAGGGAAGAGTTACAAAAAAATTCCTTTTAACACCTTATATAGTTACAGTAAGGAGAAACACATAGAAAGAATGAGATGGAACAACAAGAACACATAAACAATAAACACCAGATATATGCAAGGAAACCCTTTCGGGTAAAAAACCCCACCCTCCAAAAGCACAGTACTACAGTATTAAATCAAATAGAGGTTACAATGCAACTCCAATTACAAAGCTTCTTCAACAAGTGCTTTGAAACAAACACATGTTCTGGAGTGAATCCAACAACACTTTGTTACTTGCAAACAAACTATGCATTCTACAATGCAAGGCATACAATATATAGAGAATACAAGCCAAGAAAAGCATCTAGAAGAGGATTGGTGTCCAAATACACATGGCACAATATCCCACGCCATAGACATGCATTTGGACACATATACAATATTCCCTTATACCCCTTACAACCGTCATAACATGCAATATTCTCTCTCCAAGCTTGGGTATCCAAAATGTGCTCATAATAGCCTATGAGAAATGCCTTACAACTACCATAAAATTGTCATAAATCTGTCATAAAATTTTCCACAAGATCCATCATAGAATTTGTTAGAGAATTCGTCATAACTAACCAAAATATCCGATTCTCTTACAACCTGTCATAACCCAACTTGGGCGCCAACTTTCTCCATGCATAAAGATGACTTATGACACGTCATAGAATCTGTCATAAGTCAAGGATTCCAAAGTGGGATGCCTATATCCACTTGGGATGATGATGTGTCATCCAGTCACTTCCAATGGGGATGCCACCCAATCGGTGGGTCCCAATTTATGACATGACACCATAGGCAATTAAATAATACAAATAAATAGAATAATACATTAAATTAATCAATATTAGGACTCTAAGGTTGAGACACCTTAATCCCAACATTCTCCCACTTCTTGAAGACGTGTAGAGAGTCATACAAAATCATCTGCTCAGGGCCCTAAGGCCCATGGAATCAGAACACCATTTTAACTTCTTTATGCTTACTAGTTTTGTCAGTGCATCTGCAACATTCGCCAAAGTGTCAACCTTTTCCAAGTTCACCTTTCCATCTTCTACCATATCACGAACAAAATGATACTAAACATCGATGTGCTTTGTTCTACCATGGAAGGTAAGATTCTTTGCTAGGAAAATTGCACTGGCTATCGCAATAAATAGTAATATGTCCTGCATCTAAACCAATATTAGAACACAGTCTCTTAAGCCAAATGGCTTCCTTACAAGCATGTGTGGTTGCCATGTACTCTGCTTCTGTCATGGACAACACGACTATAGCCTGTCGCTTACTCATCCAACTGATAGCACCACCAAACATCATAAGCATGTAACCACTAGTGGATCTTCTACTATCAATGTCACCTACCCAATTTGAATATGAATACTCACAAAATGTTGAGGTCCAGTAGGATAACCATGAAAACACAAGGCATACTCGAAAGTACCCCATAAATATTCGAACACTCTCTTAATTGCATCCCAATGCACTCGTCCAGGATTAGCCATAAAATGACTAAGGACTCCCAATGCTTGGGCAATGTCTGGTCTCGTACACATCATTGCATACATCAGACTGCTAACTGCGCTTGCATATGGTACTCTAGTCATGTCCTCCATCTCAGTAGGAGATTTTGGACAATCATTTACAGAAAGCTTCATCCCCTACATCATAGGAACAACTAACTGTCTGCAATCTGCCATGTTGAATCTCTCCAACACAAAGTTCACATACTTGCTTTGGATTAACCAAAGCTTTATGTTTGCTCTATCTCTCATGATCTCCATTCCTAGAATGTACCTAGTTGCACCTAGGTCTTTCATCTCAAACAGTTCTAACAACTAAAGCTTCAAATTTGAAATCATACTTTTATCATTCTCAATATAAAACATATCATCTACGTATAAAACAATAATGAGAATGTGACCATTATCAGATTTATAATACACACAATGGTCAAATTTAGATCTCTAAAATCCCAATGACAACACATAGGTATCAAACTTCTGGTACCACATTCTAGGAGATTGTTTCAAACCATAAAGAGACTTCTTCAGCTTGCAAACCAAATTTTCTTTACCTTTTTCAACGAAATGCTTTGGCTATGACACTGAAACCAATCTTAGAGCACATCATTTCTCTTGTGTAGAGTGGTTTTACGCCTAGGAGGGATACCATTGATGATATCATCATTTCCAATGAAATTATTTAATCAATCAAAACACAAGATAAAATGCATGATAATCAAGCTTGACATCAACAAGGCTTATGATTGTGCCAACTGGTGCTTTTTTATGCTAGTAATGAAAAAAAATAGGTTTATTGACTCCTAGTTGAAATGGATATTTAGTTGTATGTCATTGGTTTGTTTCTCCATCTTAGTGAGTGACACTCCATACGAATTCTTCAAAAGCACCAATGGGCTACGATAGGGTGACATTTTGTCCCCTTTCCTATTTGTTATTATGGTTGAAGCCTTTGGTCAAACTATGGGATGTATGAGCAAATCTAAACTATGGAATGGTGTCAAGTGGCCCAAAATATCAATTCCATCACTCATCAACAATTCGTGGACAACACAACCTTGTATGGAGAGTCAAATATGAGAGAATCCAAGACAATAATAGAAACTTTGAACAAATATATTGTGGCTTTCGGGTAATTCATAAATATAGATAAGTCAAAATTTTGTTTCTTTCACACAAAAAGGAACCTCCAAAAGAAAAATGTTGACCTATTGGGGTTCACAATTGACATGATTCCATGTAAGTATCTCGCAATTCCCTTGTTCAGAGGAGTTGTTAGAAAAATCTTTTGAAAAACCACCATCAAAATGTGTGAAAATAAGGCTTCCTCTTAGAAAGGAAGATGGATCATTATTGTCGATCAAATAACAATGATCAAGGCAATATTTGCTACTATTCCAATTCGCATCATGTCATGCTTACAATTGACTAGGAAAATGACATCTATTATGGATAGAATCTTGAAAAAAATTCTATGGGATGGTTCCAATAAAGTAAAAGGAATCCCACTAATTCATTGGGATTCAACTAGGCAGTGCAAAGAGAGTGGCAAGGCTGGTATCAAAAACCTTTCATTGCAAAACCAAACCTTAGGTGCCAAGCTAATTTGGAAAATGTATTTTTCACTAGATACATTTTGGTGCAAAATCCTCTGGAAAAATACTTGGATCATAATGATTTGAGCAAAAATTTGACACAAAAATGCTCTAAATGGTTCTCATATATGGAAGTCCATGTGGGAATGTAAGCCAAGGTAAAAGTACAAAGTTGTGTCACACTTTCGACCAACTTACCAGCACAAGTGAAGTTAAGTATTTCTACCTAAGAATAAATTTTGGTCAAACATATAATCTTGTAAGATTCATTCTAGCTAAGTTAGATATTTCCACAACTTTTCCAACTAAAATTGTTGGCTAAATACATATGTAGCAACTTTTTGATGCCAATTTACCAAAAAAAAAAAAAAAAATTGAAAAACTTGATGTTTCAACTTCTACTCGTGTAAATAACATTTTTAAAAAATATAAAAATACTATTTTGTAGATCCATAAGTGTAGTTTTCATATATATATATATATATTTTAATAGTTTAATTATTATTTATATTTTCCTTTTTATTCTTACTAAAAGTAGGTTATCAGCACAAAACATTAGGTTGATTACCATGTCAAAGAAAAATAGTAAAACTTATTAAAAAATTTGAAAAAATATGATGCACTAGATAAAATAATCTACATCAAGATGGTATAATTTTTTTTTCTATTTTAGATAATTAGTTAATATGAAATTTCATGTCAAATGGAAACAACAATGTTTTAATACACGCATTTCAATATTTATAAAAAATTGGAAAATTAAAATTTATTATATAAAGATTGACGCCTCATGCAACTTCAATTTTCAGCAACTAAATTATAGTGTCAATTTATTAAAAACTATATTCAAACAATTTTTTATATTTTAAAAAAATACAAACATAAAATACACTAAAAAATAAATATTTTATTAGTTTACATCATTTCAAAATTCAGAACATATATCACTTTTTAGTGATTCAAGTTTCAAACTTGGATCAGCGTTGGTCATTTCCTTTATAAAAGTGTGACACAACTTTGTACTTTTACCCATCAATCATCACACAACATCTTTGTAGGTAGTTAATAAAAAAAAAATCAAAAAATTTCTAGTCAGATTTGTGGAATGACTATCGCCCCCTCTCAAACATAGAAGAATTAAGAGAATGCAAATACATCATGAATAACATCAAGGGGTCAAAGTAGTAGATTATGTCACCAAGAGATTCAAACTTTGCCCCTCTTTGGGATTTGATAGACTTTGGTAATGCCCCAAAAAATGGGCCAACCAAGATGGCAATCAACACAAAACTAAACAAATGGATGATTGTGTTGAACTCTCATAACAACAAAATAATTTGGTGTTATGCTAAATCAAGTGATTATTCTATCAAATCCAATCTCTTCAAATGCATCATGATGCATGGCCCAAAGATTTATGTTGGAGTAAGTTGATCCTTCCAAAAGCCAACTCATTTTCTTGGACAGAGCTCTATAAGAAGAGCTTAACTGGGGATTGATTGCATATTGTAGGTATTGTTGGCCAAATTGGTGCCTTATGTGCGAATGCAACGAAGATTCTACATACCATCTTTTATTTAACTATTTATTTGCTTCCCAATGTTGGGATTGGTTCTGCAAAAAGCTTAATTGACACAATCAACAATCAGGCATGTTCGATGTATTTTAAAGCTAGCTAAGATTAAATCAAAATGTTTTTTGGGTTGGCATATGGATCGCCAACCCACAATACTGATTTAGAAAATTTTGGAAAGAGAGGAACTAGAGGATCTTGAATAAATAATTTTGAGTGTACCATCAATGAAATATTATAAAAAATTGACAATAATATCTCCAAAATATTAAATTATAAAGTCAAAACAACTAGGAATGTGTCTTTCACTAAGTGGGGCGATTCAATCATGAAATGTTGGTCGGGTCTTAAGTTCCCCCCTAACATTGAATGAAGCAAAAAAGGTCAAAGAGGTGCATGATGGGAGGATTTAGAAAGAATTTCTTATTGTGGCTATCTTGTCTTTAGGTCAAAAATTATGGGGAAAGTTGCTTGCTCGTTCCCTATCAAGCCCAACGTTATGGAATCACCTTTACATGTCATTTCCACTTTCCATAAGAACCCTATAAAAGGAACCATAGTGAACATATTTTTTGCATGATAAATTGAGGGAAGCAAATATAGAGAAGCATTATCACTCTTCAAAGATGGGCTCATTAGAACAAAATTGAGGTATTCAACTTTTTTCAAGGTCATCATCTTGAGCTTTTCTCTCCTACCCAAATTGTGCAATTTTGTTCTTATCGGAATGGGCTAAGATATTTGATCCATTTACTAAATTAAATCATTATGTAATCAATCCAATGGCATTCATGCATATGTTATCTTTGTTGAATTTTAATATAATGAGAGCCACCCCCTTGGTAGCACTTATATATTTTGATGGATAAGTGCTAACAAGGGGGTAGCTCCCATTATATTAAATTTCAGAAGGAAAAAAATCATTTGTTTGACAACCATAAGATTGTTTATAGAATGATTTATTTTTTAAATGAATTATAAATCTCAAATGATCAAATAGATCGAAAATCTGTGCAAGTTGGGAAAAAGAGAAGAGATCAAGGTGATGACCCAAGAAAAAGTCGAACACCTCCATGTTCTTTCGAGTGACACCATCTTTGAAGGTCTTAATGCTTCTTTGTGTCCACTTTTCTCTAAAAATCGAAATACCAACTATAGTCCCTTCTACCAAGTTCTTATCGAAAGTATTAATGACATGTAATGCAAACTCCAAAAAATTGGGTTTAATGAAAGCTAGAGCAAGCAACTTCCCCCAAAGCTTCCAACCCAAATACAAGATGAAAGCAACAAGAAATTCTTCGTAAATACTTCAATTGTGCACATGTGTTTCACTTGACAATCCCAAGATTTGAATGGTAGCCTTAATAGCTCCTTCATCCTTGGCAAATAAAATTTGTAGATTTTATTTGGCAAGGATTCTTAAGTGCACAAGCATAAAATTGAAATATCCATTCTTGAGGCCACCAAATCAAAAAAGCGTAGATAGTTTTGAGCTAAGTTATAATCGCTAATGGACCAAGATGGTAAGTTTCCAATGCAAAGATCTCAAAAAACTAGCAGCAAAAGATTTTTTGTGTAATACCATCATCAAGAGTAGGAGGTTTGAATGGGAATCATGTGAAGCAATGGCAGTATGTTCCTTTTCCAAGATCAAAACCAGACAATTCCATGTGTATTCTATGCCTGATATCTTGAATGTCTCAATTTTCTCGATGCCTCGATTGGCCAAGAAATTAGTTGCATGATCATATTCTCTATAAATATGTGATATAGAGAAATCATCCAAATTATCCAACCGAGACCAAATCACATCAACCCATAGTGTTAATTTCCAATTCTTGATTTTATTGGTTTTGATTGTGTTTATACATATATGTTAGTGTCCCTCAATATCAATGTTCTTGATACCTTTTTTGTTGCAAAGCCAAAAGGCATTTAGCTAATGCTTGCATTTTGCCTCGTTATTGGTTTCATCCTTTAGTTTTTTGAAGGTATCCCAGATCAAACACCCAATATTATTTCTAATGATACACCAAAGTTCACCCTACCTCAAGGGGGAAGTACATCACCTAGATATTTTCCTCTTTGTTGTTGAACCTTCTAACAACCTTATATTCAAAAGGGGGAACTTAAGACCCATCCAACATTTCATAATTAAGCCATCCTAGTTTGTGAAATTCACCTTAGACACTCTGACATTAGATTTCAACAAATCGCAAATGTCATTGTCTAATTTTTGTATTCTGATTGATGAAACACTATAATTTGTTAAAGATCCTTCAACTCCTCTCTTTCCAAATTTACCATATCAACATTGATGGACCTAGCAATTCATATGCCAACCTAGAATGCATTCCTATATAGTCTCGACCAACTTTAGAATACATCAAAAAAAATCTTGAACTGGTGAGCATTTGCATTTGCGAAGCAAATAAACAATTCAATAAAATAATGCTCAATTGTCTCTTTGTTGCATTTGCATAAAGGACACCAACTTGGGCTTGAAATACCAACAATATGTAGGAAATCCCCTATTAAGATCTTATGGAGTGTATTAAATGCAAAAGTGTCAAATTTAGGAAGGATCGGTTTGCTCCAACATAAGTCTTTGAGCTAGACACTGGGTTAAATTGAAGATATTGGATCTAATATCCTAGCTTGACAAAGTAGTCATTGGACTTTGAATTGCACCAAATTTTCTATCCTTCTAAGAATTCAACATTATCTTCTACTTCTTCAACTTTGTGTCAATTGCCAACTTGGCCACACCACTTGTCGAGGCTTCTCTGAAGTCTATGATCCATTGCTAAAGACGGCCTAGATCCAAATCAATTCTATTGGCATAATTTGTCATTTTGACTCCCCTAGTGTTCTCCATAATATATTTGTGTTCTCTTAATTCTTCAATGTCTCAAAGGAGTGATGGCCATTCCATGAATTTCACTAAAAAATTGTCAACTTGTCGTCATTAACCACCCATGAAAGATGCTTTGTGATAATCGATCAACATTCCCCAATGAACTTCCATACATGAGAACCATTCGAAGCATTTAGAATCATCAAGATTCTACTCAAGTCATTATCGTTCAAATATTTGTTCTTAACGATTTTACACCATAAATTGTTTGGAGAGATATATGTAATATCCCTTGCAACTTCTAGTCTAGATTTTTGCTCTCAAGGAATATCTTAAGGGTTAGCAAAATGCAAAACAAAGATCTTGGTTACTATGACCTTCTAACACTTTAGGATTTTTCACCTATAGGAGAGGGAATAGACCAAAATGTCAATGTTTACACTTCTTAAACCACTGTAGAAATTCCTTACAAATTCTTACCTTAGTTTTCCTCAAGGAATATTGTCAAACACTTTCCCAACAACCCTTTAACTTGCTAATTTTGTAATTTTCAGTTTGCTTGCTAGTCTTCCAATGTTTACAAACAAGTTTAAATGCTTGCAAAACAAGTCTACAATGTCTAGGCAAAGATCTATGATGAAATGAATGAATGAAAGATTTTAATGACGTCCACAAGACTAAACAGTCTATGGGACCAAGACTTTCAACAACTTAGTTTGTCTCCAAACTCTTCTCCAGATCAGATCTCCTGCTATTAATTTTGACTAGGAGGCTAGTCGTCTGATTTATCTTATCCTCCTCAAATAACTGCTGCATATTGCCCACATCTGAAATACTTGAGTACTGATTACAGATATTTTCGTACGCTGTGCATTCCATGACGAAGTGCCACTCCGTTTCCACCACTCCCTTATTACAAAATATATGAACATCTACATAAGAACATCTACATAAGAAATGTACACCTACAACCAAGTATCATTTTTACAAACACTTGGCATACATACTAATATGTTGATTATAGAAGATGCAAACTTGCTCAATACAACAAATATTCGATCTGCAACTTATAGCTCCCTATTATGATATGAAGTCTAATACAATGCTGCTATTAAAAGCCAAGACTCTTGGCATTACAACATATGCAACTACTACAATTTCTGAGTACAATGGCTGCCACTAATACTCACTGAAATATGACTATAAATGAATTACAAATATTGCAAAGAACCTGGTATGGAGGCGTCCAAAGATGGAGATGGTGTAGCAATTAAAATTAGACCCAAGTATGCCTTCCCTAAGTCAAATCGATGCCACCTAGCAGTCGCCCCTGTTCTGAAGCAATTGACAGTTATAAAATAATTTGTAGCTTCTTTAACTCCTTTCATGCACCACAAACCATCATCAAGACCCAAGGATTGGAGCGCCCAAACTAGAAGGAAGAATCGATGCAAGAAGAGACCTCCTTGAGTGAAATTGCGGTCTTCAATGACTGCTCAATATGACTATAATTATATATCAGACCTCTGCAAATATATATCAGACTTCACAATCCTTCAAAAATGTCTTCAATGCTACCAATCGATGCAAAGATGATGCCACTAATGATCTCTAATCACAAATGCAAGATGTCCTTAGTAAATTTGGCCTATGGTCACCAATGAAGCACA